>JABWTJ010001453.1:0-56540 GCA_016801875.1 Solanum sitiens
AGGGAATGCGCGCTTCGGGGGTATTTTGACCTTGAAAATGGATCGGAATGGTCGTGAGGGCCAACCGAATGCATAGCCAAGGTCTTCACGGACGTCCACAAGTAATTTTGGTAGTTTTGACGTCGGGATCCGGATCACCCAAAAAATGGTATACTATAGCACACGAAAAATCATCGAAATAGGGGTATGCGCGCTTCGGGGCTATTTTGACCTTGAAAATGGATCGGAATGGCCGTGAGGGCCAACCGGATGCATAGCCAAGGTCTTCACGAACGTCCACAAAATTGTTTGGATGTTTTGACGTCGGGATCCGAATCACCCAAAAAATGGTTTACTATAGCACACGAAAAATCGTCGAAATGGGGGTATGCGTTTCGGGCTATTTTGACCTTGAAAATGGATCGGAATGGTCGTGAGGCCAACCGGATGCATAGACAAGGTCTTCACGGACGTCCACAAATAATTTTGGCAGTTTTGACGTCGGGATCCCGATCACCCAAAAAATGATTTACTATAGAACACGAAAAATTGTCGAAATAGGGGTAAGCATGCTTCGGGGCTATTTTGACCTTGAAAATGGATCGGAATGACCTTGGGGGACAACCGTATGCATATACAAGGTCTTGACGGACGTCCATAAATAATTTTGGCAGCTTTGACGTCGGGATCCCAATCACCCAAAAAATGGTTTACTATAGCACACGAAAAATCGTCGAAATAGGGGTATGCACGCTTCGGGGCTATTTTGACCTTGTAAATGGATCGGAATGGCCGTGGGGCCAACCAGATGCATAGACAAGGTCTTCACGGACGTCCACAAATAATTTTGGCAGTTTTGACGTCGGGATCCCGATCACCCAAAAAATGGTTTACTATAGCACACGAAAAATCATCGAAATAGAGGTATGCGCGCTTCGGGGCTATTTTGACCTTCAAAATGGATCGGATTGGCCATGGGGGCCAACCGGATGCATAGACAAGGTCTTCACGGATGTCCATAAATAATTTTGGCTGTTTTGACGTCGGGATCCCGATCACCCAAAATATGGTCTACTATAGCACACGAAAAATCGTCGAAATAGGGGTATGCATGCTTCAGGGCTATTTTGACCTTCAAAATGGATCGGAATGGCCGTGAGGGCCAACCAGATGCATAGACAAGGTCTTCACGGACGTCCACAAATAATTTTGGTAGTTTTGACGTCGGGATCCCGATCACCCAAAAAATGATTTACTATAGAACACGAAAAATTGTCGAAATAGGGGTAAGCGTGCTTCGGGGCTATTTTGACCTTGAAAATGGATCGGAATGACCGTGGGGGACAACCGGATGCATAGACAAGGTCTTCACGGACGTCCACAAATAATTTTGGCAGTTTTGACGTTAGGATCCCGATCACCCAAAATATGGTTTATTATAGCACACGAAAAATCGTCGAAATAGGGGTATGCGCTTCGGGGCTATTTTAACCTTTAAAATGGATCGGAATGGCCGTGAGGGCCAACCGGATGCATAGACAAGGTCTTCACGGACGTCCACAAATAGTTTTGGCAGTTTTGACGTCGGGATCCTGATCACCCAACAAATGGTCTCCTATAGCACACGGAAAATTGTCGAAATAGGGGTATGGGCGCTTCAGGGCTATTTTGACCTTCAAAATGGATCGGAATCGCCATGAGGGCCAACCGAATGCATAGACAAGGTCTTCACGGACGTCCACAAATAATTTTGGCAGTTTTGACGTTGGGATCCCGATCACCCAAAAATGGTTTATTATAGCACACGATAAATCGTCGAAATAGGGGTATACGCGCTTCGGGGCTATTTAGACCTTCAAAATGGATCGGAATGGCCGTGGGGGCCAACCGGATGCATAGACAAGGTATTCACGGACGTCCACAAATAATTTTGGAAGTTTTGACGTCGGGATCCCGATCACCCAAAAAATAGTTTACTATAGCACACGAAAAATCGTCACAATAGGGGTATGCGCGATTCGGGGCTATTTTGACCTTGAAAATGGATCGGAATGGCCGTAGGGGCCAACCGGATGCATAGACAATGTCTTCACGGACGTCTACAAATAATTTTGGTAGTTTTGACATCGGGATCCCGATCACCCAAAATATGGTTTACTATAGCACACGAAAAATCGTCGAAATAGGGGTATGCGCGCTTCGGGCTATTTTAACCTTCAAAATGGATCGGAATGGCCGTGAGGGCCAACCGAATGCATAGACAATGTCTTCACGGACGTCCACAAATTATTTTGGCAGTTTTGACGTCGGGATCCCGATCAACCAAAAAATGGTCTACTATAGCACACGAAAAATCATCGAAATAGGGGTATGCGTGCTTCAGGGCTATTTTGACCTTCAAAATGGATTGGAATGGCCGTGAGGGCCAACCGGATACATAGACAAGGTCTTCACGGACGTCCACAAATAATTTTGGCAGTTTTGACGTTGGGATCCCGATCACGCAAAAATGGTTTACTATTTAGCATAGGAAAAATCATCGAAATAGGGGTATGCGCGCTTCGGGACTATTTTGACCTTCAAAATGGATCGGAATATCCGTGGGGGCCAACCGTATGCATAGAAAAGGTCTTCACGGACGTCCACAAATAATTTTGGTAGTTTTGACGTCGGGATCCCAATCACCCAAAAAATGGTTTACTATAGCACACAAAAAATCGTCGAAATAAGGGTATGCGTGCTTCGGGGCTATTTTGACCTTCAAAATGGATCAAGATGGCCGTGGGGACCAACCGGATGCATAGACAAGGTCTTCACGGACGTCCACAAATAATTTTGGCAGTTTTGACGTCGGGATCCCAATCACCCAAAAAATGGTTTACTATAGCACACGATAAATCATCGAAATAGGGGTATGCGCGCTTCGGGGCTATTTTGACCTTGAAAATGGATTGGAATGGCCGTGGGTACCAACCGGCTGCATAGACAAGGTCTTCACGAACGTCCACAAATAATTGTGGTAGTTTTGAAGTTGGGATCCCGATCACCCAAAAAATGGTTTACTATAGCACACGAAAAATTATCGAAATAGGGATATGCTCTCTTCATGGCTATTTTGACCTTCAAAATGGATCGGAATGGCCGTGAGGGCCAACTGGATGCATAGACAAGGTCTTCACGGACGTCCACAAATAATTTTGGCAGTTTTGACGTCGGGATCCAAATCACCCAAAAAATGGTTTACTATAGCATACGAAAAATCGTTGAAATAGGGGTATGCGCGCTTCGGGGCTATTTTGACCTTGAAAATGGATCGGAAAGGCCGTGAGGGCCAACCGGATGCATAGACAAGGTCTTCACGGACTACCACAAATAATTTTGGCAGTTTTAACGTCGGGATCCCGATCACCCAAAAAATGGTTTACTATAGCACACGAAAAATCATCGAAATAGAGGTATGCGTGCTTCGGGGCTATTTTGACCTTCAAAATGGATCAGAATGGCCGTGGGGGCCAACCGGATGCATAGACAAGGTCTTCACGGATGTCCTTAAATAATTTTGGCTGTTTTGACGTCGGGATCCCGATCACCCAAAAAATGGTCTACTATAGCACACGAAAAATCGTCGAAATAGGGGTATGCACGCTTCAGGGCTATTTTGACCTTCAAAATGGATCGGAATGGCCGTGAGGGCCAACCGGATGCATAGACAAGGTCTTCACGGACGTCCACAAATAATTTTGGCAGTTTTGACGTCGGGATCCCGATCACCCAAAAAACGATTTACTATAGAACACGAAAAATTGTCGAAATAGGGGTAAGCGTGCTTCGGGGCTATTTTGACCTTGAAAATGGATCGGAATGACCTTGGGGGACAACCGTATGCATATACAAGGTCTTGACGGACGTCCATAAATAATTTTGGCAGCTTTGACGTCGGGATCCCAATCACCCAAAAAATGGTTTACTATAGCACACGAAAAATCGTCGAAATAGGGGTATGCACGCTTCGGGGCTATTTTGACCTTGTAAATGGATCAGAATGGTCGTGGGGCCAACCAGATGCATAGACAAGGTCTTCACGGACGTCCATAAATAATGTTGACAGTTTTGACATCGGGATCCCGATCACCCAAAAAATGGTTTACCATAGCACACAAAAAATCATCGAAATAGGGGTATGCGCGCTTCGGGGCTATTTTGACCTTAAAATGGATCGGAATGGCCGTGGGGCCAACCAGATGCATAGACAAGGTCTTCACGGACGTCCACAAATAATTTTGGCAGTTTTGACGTCGGGATCCCGATCACCCAAAAAATGGTTTACTATAGCACACAAAAAATCGTCGAAATAGGGGTATGCGCGCTTCGGGGCTATTTTGACCTTCAAATTGGATTGGAATGGCCGTGAGGGCTAACCGGATGCAAAGACAAGGTCTTCACGGACGACCACAAATAATTTTGGCAGTTTTGACATCGGAAAATGGATCGGAATGGCCGTGGGGGCCAACCGGATGCATAGAAAAGGTCTTCGCGGACGTCCACAAATAATTTTGGCAGTTTTGACGTCGGGATCCCGATCACCCAAAAAATAGTTTACTATAGCACACGGAAAATCATCGAAATAGGGGTATGCGCGCCTCGGGGCTATTTTGACCTTTAAAATGGATCGGAATGGCCATGGGGGCCAACCGGATGCATTGACAAGGTCTTCACGGACGTCCACAAATAATTTTGGCAGTTTTGACGTTGAGATCCCGATCACCCACAAAATGATTTACTATAGCACACGAAAAATCGTCGAAATAGAGGTATGCGCGCTTCGGGGTTATTTTGACCTTGAAAATGGATCGGAATGGTCGTGGGGGCCAACCAGATGCATAGACAAGGTCTTCACGGACGTCCACAAATAATTTTGGCAGTTTTGACATCGGGATCCCGATTACCCAAAAAATAGTTTAATATAGCACACGAAAAATCATCGAAATAGGGGTATGCGCTTCGGGACTATTTTGACCTTCAAAATGGATCAGAATGGCCGTGAGGGACAACCGGATGCATAGACAAGGTCTTCACGGACGTCCAAAAATAATTTTGGCAGTTTTGACGTTGGGATCCCGATCACCCAAAAAATGGTTTACTATAGCACACGATAAATCATCGAAATAGGGGTATGCGCGCTTCGGGGCTATTTTGACCTTGAAAATGGATTGGAATGGCCGTGGGTACCAACCGGCTGCATAGACAAGGTCTTCACGAACGTCCACAAATAATTGTGGTAGTTTTGAAGTTGGGATCCCGATCACCCAAAAAATGGTTTACTATAGCACACAAAAAATTATCGAAATAGGGATATGCTCTCTTCATGGCTATTTTGACCTTCAAAATGGATCGGAATGGCCGTGAGGGCCAACCGGATGCATAGACAAGGTCTTCACGGACGTCCACAAATAATTTTGGCAGTTTTGACGTCGGGATGCAAATCACCCAAAAAATGGTTTACTATAGCATACGAAAAATCGTTGAAATAGGGGTATGCGCGCTTCGGGGCTATTTTGACCTTGAAAATGGATCGGAAAGGCCGTGAGGGCCAACCGGATGCATAGACAAGGTCTTCACGAACTTCCACAAATAATTTTGGCAGTTTTGACGTCGGGATCCCGATCACCCAAAAAATGGTTTACTATAGCACACGAAAAATCATCGAAATAGAGGTATGCGTGCTTCGGGGCTATTTTGACCTTCAAAATGGATCAGAATGGCCGTGGGGGCCAACCGGATGCATAGACAAGGTCTTCACGGATGTCCTAAATAATTTTGGCTGTTTTGACGTCGGGATCCCGATCACCCAAAAAATGGTCTACTATAGCACACGAAAAATTGTCGAAATAGGGGTATGCACGCTTCAGGGCTATTTTGACCTTCAAAATGGATCGGAATGGCCGTGAGGGCCAACCGGATGCATAGACAAGGTCTTCACGGACGTCCACAAATAATTTTGGCAGTTTTGACGTCGGGATCCCGATCACCCAAAAAATGATTTACTATAGAACACGAAAAATTGTCGAAATAGGGGTAAGCGTGCTTCGGGGCTATTTTGACCTTGAAAATGGATAGGAATGACCTTGGGGGACAACCGTATGCATATACAAGGTCTTGACGGACGTCCATAAATAATTTTGGCAGCTTTGACGTCGGGATCCCAATCACCCAAAAAATGGTTTACTATAGCACACGAAAAATCGTCGAAATAGGGGTATGCACGCTTCGGGGCTATTTTGACCTTGTAAATGGATCGGAATGGCCGTGGGGCCAACCAGATGCATAGACAAGGTCTTCACGGACGTCCACAAATAATGTTGACAGTTTTGACATCGGGATCCCGATCACCCAAAAAATGGTTTACCATAGCACACGAAAAATCATCGAAATAGGGGTATGCGCGCTTCGGGGCTATTTTGACCTTAAAATGGATCAGAATGGCCGTGGGGCCAACCGGATGCATAGACAAGGTCTTCACGGACGTCCACAAATAATTTTGGCAGTTTTGACGTCGGGATCCCGATCACCCAAAAAATGGTTTACTATAGCACACAAAAAATCGTCGAAATAGGGGTATGCGCACTTCGGGGCTATTTTGACCTTCAAATTGGATTGGAATGGCCGTGAGGGCTAACCGGATGCAAAGACAAGGTCTTCACGGACGACCACAAATAATTTTGGCAGTTTTGACATCGGAAAATGGATCGGAATGGCCGTGGGGGCCAACCGGATGCATAGAAAAGGTCTTCGCGGACGTCCACAAATAATTTTGGCAGTTTTGACGTCGGGATCCCGATCACCCAAAAAATAGTTTACTATAGCACACGGAAAATCATTGAAATAGGGGTATGCGCTCCTCGGGGCTATTTTGACCTTTAAAATGATCGGAATGGCCGTGGGGGCCAACCAGATGCATTGACAAGGTCTTCACGGACGTCCACAAATAATTTTGGCAGTTTTGACGTTGGGATCCCGATCACCCACAAAATGATTTACTATAGCACACGAAAAATCATCGAAATAGAGGTATGCGCGCTTCGGGGTTATTTTGACCTTGAAAATGGATCGGAATGGTCATGGGGGCCAACCAGATGCATAGACAAGGTCTTCACGGACGTCCACAAATAATTTTGGCAGTTTTGACGTCGGGATCCCGATTACCCAAAAAATAGTTTAATATAGCACACGAAAAATCATCGAAATAGGGGTATGCGCTTCGGGACTATTTTGACCTTCAAAATGGATCAGAATGGCCGTGAGGGCCAACCGGATGCATAGACAAGGTCTTCACGGACGTCCAAAAATAATTTTGGCAGTTTTGACGTCGGGATCTCGATCACCCAAAAAATGGTTTACTATAGAACACGAAAAATCGTCGAAATAGGGGTATGCGTACTTCGGGGCTATTTTGACCTTCTAAATGGATCGGAATGGCCGTGAGGGCCAACCGGATGCATAGACAAGGTCTTCACGGATGTCTACAAATAATTTTTGTAGTTTTGACGTTGGGATCCCGATCACCCAAAAAATGGTTTACAATAGCACACGAAAAATCGTCGAAATAGGGGTATGCGCACTTCGGGGCTAGTTTGACCTTCAAAATAAATTGAAATTGTCACATCCGGGTTTACCCCCTAGACGTAACCGGCGTCGTCGTCCTCTAGGAGGACTAAGACAAGCCTCTTAGCTTCGTCATAGCATTCATCAACTAAAAATCAGAAAGAATTAAAAACTTTTTATCTAAAACTACTCGGAGGTTTACAAAGACCTTTACATACACATCATTATATATATCAAGTATACATAGACTTGTTCATATACGAAGATTACTTAGTCTTCTACTTTTATTTCATACACTTATATATTTAGAAAATAATAGTCATAAAACCGTCTCATCTATCGATTACAATAAGTCTTGGGCATAGCCCTACATCAAATGAAAGAAGCCGCATATAGGCTGTCTACTACATCGTCTCAAGAGAATAACAGAGTCAACATAGAATCATAGTAACTACACCACATAAAAGAGAGATGTCGGCCACGTCCTCGAGAGAGTGAGGACCTACCACTTGGATGGCAAAATACCCAAGTCTTCCTTCCTAGCAATTTGGATCAAGCTCAACGACCCGAACCTAAAATGTTTGGGAAAAGGGAAAGAAAAGGGATTAGTACTCCACATGTACTAAGTATGGAATCTCATATACAATTACCAATCAAATATATTTAAAAAGGGACATTTATGAAAACATAATAGACTGCATATGCAATTAAACCATAGCAAAGCAAAGTATACTAATGATAACCTTTAATAAGTCACAAGTGCAATGATCAAGTAAAATTACCATGTCTCCTACTCAATCAAGTAACCTACCAAGACTACAATTTGCAATTTACTTACCAACACACTCTTCATGTCATGATACAATCCTTCTTCAAGCAAAGACAACAACATTATATTCATAAGCATGTTACTCAACATACCAACCATTTACATCATACCATCGCTTTACATGTATAATATTGACCTCTCAAAGTTCCTATCAAGGCAAACTAGTGCAAGGCGTAAGTAGAGTCCCATACCCCTACCTAAGCTATAGCCAACCTCTCAAGTTACTTTGAATAGCCTATATCTTATTCATTCATTTTAGTTTAGGGAACATTTGCCTTAACCGACATAGACCACATAACCGAATGTGGAATCCGGTGTCATGAAACCTTACACCGATGGAAGGTGGTCTACCGGCCAAGGTAGAACCTAATGTAAACATAGCTATCTAGGTGGATCCACTAGCTAGTATCCTATGGTGGCAACATAGTTCAAGAACTAAGAGGTAGATATCCCTATTTATACCATTTGGTAATATGGGCCGCTCCTCATGGGAATCCCTTAAAGTGACACATCTCTCATACATGGGAGTTATCGTCACATGGGCAACTTCTAGGATGAATCTTTCCTTTTTAGGGACAAGTAATCACCTCCCATTGTCAAGTTCGCTCGGTGCTAAGCTAAGTCCCCATTTAGAGAAATCTTTAATCTTTATTAATCTTCTCAATTTAGTTAGATAGGAGGGTCAATCCCTCGTATAATCATCATTATAGCTCAATAAGAATTGTATGAGAATTAGTCCTTTCATTAACAATCCATATAGGTGAAGTCAACCCTCGTACATCTCATCATAATAGGGCACATCGTACAACTTCCCTATGTTACATTACACCTAGCAACCTCACAACTAACCTAAGCATATAAGTTCATGTATCATATCAACTTATCATATCAATCAAAGCATACTTCAACATAAGATTATCACTTGATGACAATTAACCATAATTTGAAGTAAAGGCTAGGATCATCAAGACTTACCAATACTCCTCCCTAGTCCATCAATAAAGGACCTTACCATCAACCCATAGATCAACAAATCTTAGATCATCACATCAATGTAATTCAATAATAAATCACAAGAACTAATCAAGGAGAAGCACTATACTATGAAGCAATACTACATCAAAGCTTAGTAACATGATCTCAAGTGTATCTTCTTAACTTAGATTCAATATTCAAGAACATAGGTGTGAAGAACTTCAATTCATCATAATAGACCCATAATCAATGCAACGACAATCATTAAAGACCATTTAACTAATTATGAGATCAATTCTATCAAACACAACCTAATTCATATCAATTTTTCCACTTAGGGTTAAGGGTTAGGGGTCATCACCCACAATCTAGATCAAACTACATCAATTCACCATAATCAAGTTACAATCCATGATAATCTATTCATTCTAACCCAAAGAATACATAATTAACTCAATTCACATGATCAAATTCGGATTTGGATGAAACCCATAAGAAACTCAACTTTTTGGAAAAAGCTTTGAAGGAACCCTTTGAGGAAAGAATCTCAAAGGTGAATTAGATCCCATACCTTAAGGTTTGATGACGTTTTGATGGTGAATTTCGTGCTAATCCAGCCCCAATGATCTCCCCAAGTTGATCTCCAATGGAGTCTTCCAATAGAGAGAGAAAGTAGAGAGAAGAAAGAGAGTTTTGTTTTTGAGAGAATGATTAGGCTAATGAGGGTTGGAGTATTTATAGTAGGGTCTTAAGTCACTTAATTAGTCTCTCTTAAACCCCTAATTACCCCTAAGACACTTCATTAGTTAACTAACTAAAAACTAACTTTTCCGAAACTGCCACAGACCTTCCACGACAGATCCCCGACAACGGTTCGTCGTGGGCGTGACGGACAGACATCCCTCCGTCCTGCACATCCGTCACGTTGGTCAGAGACTTGTGCAGGCAGAGGCTTTCTCCCCAAGCGCACGACGGTTACACGACGACGGACCGTCGTGGCCGTGACAGACTGGCTTCCCTCCGTCCTGCACATCCGTCACGCTGGTCAGAGACTAGTGCAGGCGGAGGCTTTCTCCCCAAGCGCACGACGGTTACACGACGACGGACCGTCGTGGCCGTGACGAACTGGCTTCCCTCCGTCCTGCACATCCGTCACGCTGGTCAGAGACTAGTGCAGGCGGAGGATTTCTCCCCAAGCGCTAAGGCTGGCATAACGGAGGCCTCGACGCCCCGTCGCACCTGTGACGCCCCGACATGGGGTCCGTCATGCCCTCCTGCTTCAAGGGTCCTCCTCGAGGGTCCTTGTTTGGTCCTTGGGGAGTCGTACCCTGACTTTTCCAGCATGATACCATACCACACAATATTTTACACCTATGGTTACAACTGTTTACCAAATTCCGACTCTTTAACTTGGTTAAATCAAAAGGACACTCTAGCCCTCTTATGAACCAATTTGCCGGACGTTTAAGAGTTTCTGTTCCAACACCACTTCAAAGACTCTAAATATGCCTAATTGGCTAGGAACACTAGTTTAGATCCTAAGGAGCCCATTTAAGTCTTATCACATGACCTCGATATTTCAAAATGTTACTTTATCCCCCCCTTAGGAACATTCGTCCCCGAATGACACCAAACACTCTTAAAAAGAGGAGTAGACTCAAGACTAGCATCTCAACCAATTCACAATATTCTGTAGCATGAACTATATTATTTCATAAAAATACTTCAAAATATCAATTTACCATACATGATCTCAACATTTCCTCATGAGGTTTTTTCTCCTTTTCATACAGGCATGAGCTCAATCATTTATCACTCAAATCAAATAGTACAAAGTTCATTTTTTTATCAATATGCTCAATACAATATCAGCAAGGATTAACCATACCTTAATCACACAACTTGACTCAAATATGCAAGAAACAAGATAACTTCCAATTTGTCTAAGGTCACCTTAGAGTGACTCCATTTTTTTTTTTGAAGTCTCAAAAACTAGGAGTTTTGCAAAGTTTCACAAAAACAACAGAGATTCACAATATCTAACGTATTTATATCATTAGAGAGAGATACTAACCTTAAACATCAAAAAGATGAGGATAACGGGTTTTCAAGTCGGCCTCCGCCTCCCATGTTGCACCCTCTACTAGGTGGTTCCTCCATAACACCTTTACGGAAGCTACCTCTTTATTCCTCAACTTTTTCACTTGGCTATCAAGGATTTGAACCGGAACCTCCTCATAAGAGAGGTTATCCTTGACTCCGAGGCCTTCAAGAGGAAGAATTGACTCGGAAATCCCGATACACTTCTTCAACATGGAGACATGGAAAACCGGATGAACCAAAGCTAGCTCATCAGGTAATCTTAAACGATAGGCAACTTTACCAATCCTTTCCAAAATCTCATAAGGGCCTACATATCGAGGGCTCAACTTCGCTTTCTTGCCAAATCTTACCACTCCCTTCATAGGTGAAATTTTTAAATACACCTTATCACCCTCTTCAAACTCCAAGTCCCTTCTTCTATTATCGGCATAGGACTTTTATCGACTATAGGATGTTTGCAACCTATTTCTTATGATATGACATTCTCCAATGTCTTGTAAATCAAGTCGGGACCGAATATCGATGACTCACCTACTTCAAACCATCCTATAGGAGACCTACACCTCCTTCCGTACAAGGCTTCATAGGGAGCCATGGAGATGGACGAATGGAAACTATTATTATATGCAAACTCCACCAATGGCAAATGCTTATCCCAACTCCCTTTAAAATCAATGATGCAAGCTCTAAGCATATCCTCAAGAGTTTGAATCGTGCGTTCTGCTTGACCATCCGTTTGAGGATGGAAGGCGGTACTTAATTTTACTTTAGTACCCAAACCATTTGGAAATGACTTCCAAAATCTAGATGTGAATTGTGCACCTCTATTCGAAATGATGGATAACGGAATACCATGACGACACACAATCTCATCTATGAAAATCTTCGCATAATCTTCCGCCGAATACGTAGATTTGACGGGGATAAAGTGAGCGGACTTAGTCAATCTATCAACAATCACCCATATAGAATCAAATGACTTTTGAGTCCGAGGCAACCCTACTACGAAATCCATATTAATGTCTTCCCACTTCCAAGTAGGAATTTGGATCTCCTGTAGTAAGCCACCCGGCTTTTGATGTTCCGCCTTCACTTGTTGACAATTCAGACATTTAGCAACAAATTTCGCTATATCCTTCTTCAATCCTTCCCACCAATATATTTCTCGAAGGTCATGATACATCTTTGTAGAACCGGGATGGATGGAATAGTGGGATCCATGGGCTTCGTCAAGGATCCGATCCCTCAATCCATCCACATCAGGAACACACAACCTCCCTTGATACGTCAATACACTGTCTTCTCCTAAGGAGAATGACTCGTTCGTCTTGCCAAGAACCGATTCCTTTAACTCCATCAATAGTTGATCAAGGTGTTGTTTGGACTTTACCTCAACCACCAATGATGACTCGGAGCTATGATGAACCGTGGCACCTCCATTTAGCGAACTCACCAATCGCACTCCCAATCTAGTCAAACGATGAACATCTTTTACTAGATCTTTCTTGTCTTCTTCGATATGAGACACACTACCCATAGTCATACGGCTTAAAGCATCCGCCACCACATTTGCCTTGCCGGGATGATATAGGACACTCATATCATAATCTTTCAACAACTCTAACCACCTTCTTTGTCGAAAATTCAAATCTTTTTGGGTAAACACATATTGAAGGCTCTTATGATAAGTGAAAACATCCACATGAACACCATACAAGTAGTGTCTCCATATTTGTAAAGCAAACACCACGGCCGCTAACTCAAGGTCATGAGTAGGATAATTTCTCTCATGCACCTTAAGTTGCAGCGAAGCATAGGCAATCACCTTCCCATTTTGCATAAGCACACACCCCAAACCTACGCGGGATGCATCACAATACACAATGAACCCTTTATATCCTTCCGGTAAAGTTAACACCGGAGCGGAAGTAAGCCTATCCTTCAATAATTGAAAACTCTTCTCGCATGCCTCTGACCATTCAAACTTTTTACCTTTTTGAGTCAATGAAGTCAAAGGAGATGCAATGGATGAAAAGCCTTCTACGAATCTTCGACAATAACCCGCTAGACCCAAGAAACTCCTAATGTCAGTTGGGGTCAAGGGTCTAGGCCAGTTTCTTACCGCATCTGTCTTCCTTGGGTCTACCTCAACTCCCTCACTAGAGATAATGTGCCCAAGAAATGCCACCGACCTCAGCCAAAACTCGCACTTGCTATACTTGGCGAACAATTTATGTTCTCTAAGGGTTTGCAATACTACCCTTAGATGATCCCTGTGGTCAACCTCATTTTTCGAATACACCAAGATATCATCGATAAATACAATAACGAATGAGTCAAGGTAATTTTGAAACACCCTGTTCATCAGATCCATAAACGCCGACGGAGATTTTGTGAGACCAAAGGACATAACCACGAACTCATAATGCCCATATCGAGTCCGAAAAGCTGTCTTTCGAATATATTCATTTCTCACCCTAAGCTGGTGGTACCCTGACCTCAAATCAATCTTTGAGAAGTAACTCGCTCCTTGGAGTTGATCAAATAAATCATCAATCCGAGGAAGAGGATACTTGTTCTTGATAGTAACCTTGTTGAGTTGTCGGTAGTCAATACACATTCTCAAGGACCCATCCTTCTTTTTCACGAACAAGACCGGAGCACCCCATGGAGAAATGCTAGGCCTTATAAAGCCCTTGTCTAGTAAATCTTTAAGTTGTGCCTTCAATTCCTTTAACTCGGCCGGAGCCATTTTATAAGGAGGAATAGAGATAGGATTTGTTTCCGATAGCAAATCGATACCAAAATCGATTTCCCATTCGGGAGGAATGCCAGGAAGGTCATCAGGAAAGACCTCCGTAAATTCACTCACCACGGGGACTGACTCTATAGGAGGAACTTCGGAATCCACTTCTTGGACTCTCACAATATGGTAGAGACACCCCTTCGAGATCATTTTACATGCCTTTAGGCATGTTATGAAATGACCTCTAGGAAGAGAATTTCCACCCTTCCACTCTATAACGGGTTCATTTGGGAAACAAAACCTCACAATTTTGGTCGTACAATCGATGGAAGCGAAACTAGCATGCAACCAGTCCATACCTAATATGACATCAAAATCAAGCATGTCTAGCTCAACTAGATCAATATGAGAAACTTTATGAGGCATTGAAATAGGACAATTTCGATAGACCCTTTTTGCTACCACTAATTCACCAACCGGAGTAGACACCAAAATAGGTTCATGCAAAACATCGGGTAATGTACTAAACTTCTTAGCTACTAATGGAGTAACGAAAGACAAAGTAGCACCCGGATCAAGTAATGTATACACATCAATGGCAAAGATTTGTAACATACCAGTCACCACATCGGGAGAGGCCTCTTGGTCATCTCTCGAACGAAGAGCATAAAAACGGTTCTTTTTGGGAACATCACTCACTTGCTTTTGCACATTCCTTTATCGGTTCCTTATGTTAGGGCAGTCACTAACTTTGTGATCACTCTTCCCACAACTAAAGCAATTCCCCGTTCCGATCAAACATTCACCATAGTGTTCCTTCCCACACTTAACACAAGTAGGCTTCTCATTAGATGAGTTTCCACCCTTTCCCTTTGCAACTTTTGGTCTAGGGGCTTTAGGATCCCTAGTCTTGGGAAATTTGGATGGAACGTGGTTTGAGAACCTCTTCTTGAATCTAGGCCTGTCTTAAATTCCCAACCTATCCTTAGCAGTTTCCCCCTCATAAGACCTTGTCCTTCTTAAGTCCTTATCCTTATCCTTCCTTTTTGCTCTAGCCTCCTCAACCCTTCTTGCATGTACCATGAGACGACCAATGTTCATGTTATTATGTAGCATAGCCGATTGACACTCCTCTTGTAAGTCGTCCGATATACCTGTCACATATCGACTCATTTCGTCTCTAGGATCGGTGACCAAAGACGGAGCATATTTGGCCAATTGAGTAAATTTCAGAGAATACTCATGAACACTCATCGTTCCTTGGCGGAGATTGATGAATTCCACCACCTTCGTTTCCCTCATCTCTTTAGGGAAGAACCGATCAATGAAGGCCCCTTTGAATAACTCCCACGTCACTAACCCACTTCCAAGTGGCCTGTTGTCCTTCCATTGCGCATACCATATCTGAGCGACATCCTTGAGTTGGTATGAGGCCAACTCGGCATTCTCGCTAGATGACAGCCCCATAGCACACAAAATCTTGTGAACCTCATTAATAAATTCCTGAGGGTCTTCATCAACTTTCGACCCATAAAAGACAGGAGGATTCATTCGAGTGAAATCCCTAAGTCTGGAGGCCATAGTCTATTCATAGACTCTAGGTGCCAAATCCCTATTGGCTTGGGCAGTCATAGCTTGGGCTTGCACTGTTGCGGCTTGAGCTTGAGTAGTCATGGCTTGAGCCATTTGAGCAATAATAGCTCTCATCTGAGCTTCTGTCATCGGTAGAGGATCAGCAGGAACCTGGTCATCAACAGCAACCTCTTCAAGAGGAGGAGCAGGTTCATCACGAGGAATTCCCGCAGCAGCCATCTCTTCCTCAAGTCTTCGAGCCGCATTTCTTCTAGTATTCATCTCCTATAACCAAAACACAAGGTTCAGGCGAAAGCATATACGACGTACATTCTAGGGGCACGATATGGATTTCCAACAATGAGAATGATTCCTAATCATCAAATAAGTTCCTATTTATAAGTGTGGCGCGCTTCACAATTATGAATACAAACTTAAATAACTTGGTTGAGAGAGAGACGTTAACATCAAGGATATTCAACCTCATGCTCTGATACCAAGTTTGTCACATCCGGGTTTACCCCCCAGACGTAACCGGCGTTGTCTTCCTCTCGGAGGACTAAGACAAGCCTCTTAGCTTCGTCATCGCATTCATCGACTAAAAATCAGTAAGAATTAAAAACCTTTTATCTAAAACTACTCGGAGGTTTACATAGACCTCTACATACACATCATTATATATATCAAGTATACATAGACTTGTTCATATACGAAGATTACATAGTCTTCTACTTTTATTTCATACACTTATATATTTAGAAAATAATAGTCATAAAACCGTCTCATCTCATAAACCATCTATCAATTACAATAAGTCTTGGGCATAGCCCTACATCAAATGAAAGAAGCCGCATATAGGCTGTCTACTACATCGTCTCAAGAGAATAACAGAGTCAACATAGAATCATAGTAACTACACATCATAAAAGAGAGATGTCGGCCACGTCCTCGAGAGAGTGAGGACCTACCACTTGGATGGCAAAATACCCAAGTCTTCCTTCCTAGCAATTTGAATCAAGCTCAACGACCCAAACCTAAAATGTTTGGGAAAAGGGAAAGAAAAGGGATTAGTACTCCACATGTACTAAGTATGGAATCTCATATACAATTACCAATCAAATATATTTAAAAAGGGACATTTATGAAAACATAATAGACTACATATGCAATTAAACCATAGCAAAGCAAAGTATACTAATGATAACCTTTAATAAGTCACAAGTGCAATGATCAAGTAAAATTACCATGTCTCCTACTCAATCAAGTAACCTACCAAGACTACAATTAGCAATTTACTTACCAACACACTCTTCATGTCATGATACAATCCTTCTTCAAGCAAAGACAACAACATTATATTCATAAGCATGTTACTCAACATACCAACCATTTACATCATACCATCGCTTTACATGTATAATATTGACCTCTCAAAGTTCTTATCAAGGCAAACTAGTGCAAGGCGTAAGTAGAGTCCCATACCCCTACCTAAGCTATAGCCAACCTCTCAAGTTACTTTGAATAGCCTATATCTTATTCATTCATTTTAGTTTAGGGAACATTTGCCTTAACCGACATAGATCACATAACCGAATGTGGAATCCGGTGTCATGAAACCTTACACCGATGGAAGGTGGTCTACCGGACAAGGTAGAACCTAATGTAAACATAGCTATCTAGGTGGATCCACTAGCTAGTATCCTATGGTGGCAACATAGTTCAAGAACTAAGAGGTAGATATCCCTATTTATACCATTTGGTAATATGGGCCGCTCCTCATGGGAATCCCTTAAAGTGACACATCCCTCATACATGGGAGTTATCGTCACATGGGCAACTTCTAGGATGAATCTTTCCTTTTTAGGGACAAGTCATCACCTCCCATTGTCAAGTTCGCTCGGTGCTAAGCTAAGTCCCCATTTAGAGAAATCTTTAATCTTTATTAATCTTCTCAATTTAGTTAGATAGGAGGGTCAATCCCTCGTATAATCATCATTATAGCTCAATAAGAATTGTATGAGAATTAGTCCTTTCATTAACAATCCATATAGGTGAAGTCAACCCTCGTACATCTCATCATAATAGGGCACATCGTACAACTTCCCTATGTTACATTACACCTAGCAACCTCACAACCAACCTAAGCATATAAGTTCATGTATCATATCAACTTATCACATCAATCAAAGCATACTTCAACATAACATTATCACTTGATGACAATTAACCATAATTTGAAGTAAAGGCTAGGATCATCAAGACTTACCAATACTCCTCCCTAGTCCATCAATAAAGGACCTTACCATCAACCCATAGATCAACTAATCTTAGATCATCACATCAATGTAATTCAATAATAAATCACAAGAACTAATCAAGGAGAAGCACTATACTATGAAGCAATACTACATCAAAGCTTAGTAACATGATCTCAAGTGTATCTTCTTAACTTAGATTCAATATTTAAGAACATAGGTGTGAAGAACTTCAATTCATCATAATAGACCCATAATCAATGCAACGACAATCATTAAAGACCATTTAACTAATTATGAGATCAATTCTATCAAACACAACCTAATTCATATCAATTTTTCCACTTAGGGTTAAGGGTTAGGGGTCATCACCCACAATCTAGATCAAACTACATCAATTCACCATAATCAAGTTACAATCCATGATAATCTATTCATTCTAACCCAAAGAATACATAATTAACTCAATTCACATGATCAAATTCGGATTTGGATGAAACCCATAAGAAACTCAACTTTTTGGAAAAAGCTTTGAAGGAACCCTTTGAGGAAAGAATCTCAAAGGTGAATTAGATCCCATACCTTAAGGTTTGATGACGTTTTGATGGTGAATTTCGTGCTAATCCAGCCCCAATGATCTCCCCAAGTTGATCTCCAATGGAGTCTTCCAATAGAGAGAGAAAGTAGAGAGAAGAAAGAGAGTTTTGTTTTTGAGAGAATGATTAGGCTAATGAGGGTTGGAGTATTTATAGTAGGGTCTAAGTCACTTAATTAGTCTCTATTAAACCCCTAATTACCCCTAAGACACTTAATTAATTAACTAACTAAAAACTAACTTTTCCGAAACTGCCACAGACCTTCCACGACGGATCCCCGACAACGGTCCGTCGTGGGCGTGACGGACTGACATCCCTCCGTCCTGCACATCCGTCACGTTGGTCAGAGACTTGTGCAGGCGGAGGCTTTCTCCCCAAGCGCACGACGGTTACACGACGACAGACTGTCGTGGCCGTGACGGACTGGCTTCCCTCCGTCCTGCACATCCGTCACGCTGGTCAGAGACTAGTGCAGGCGGAGGCTTTCTCCCCAAGCGCACGATGGTTACACGACGATGGACCGTCGTGGCCGTGATGGACTGGCTTCCCTCCATCCTGCACATCCGTCACGCTGGTCAGAGACTAGTGCAGGCGGAGGCTTTCTCCCCAAGCGCTAAGGCTGGCATAACGGAGGCCTCGACGCCCCGTCGCGCCTGTGACGCCCCGCCATGGGGTCCGTCATGCCCTCCTTCTTCAAGGGTCCTCCTCGAGGGTCCTTGTTTGGTCCTTGGGGAGTCGTACCCTGACTTTTCCAGCATGATACCATCCCACACAATATTTTACACCTATGGTTACAACTGTTTACCAAATTCCGAATCTTTAACTTGGTTAAATCAAAAGGACAATCTAGCCCTCTTATGAACCAATTTGCTGGACGTTTAAGAGTTTCGGTTCCAACACCACTTCAAAGACTCTAAATATGCCTAATTGGCTAGGAACACTGGTTTAGATCCTAAGGAGCCCATTTAAGTCTTATCACATGACCTCGATATTTCAAAATGTTACAGGAATGGCCGTGGGGGCCAACCGAATGTATAGACAAGGTCTTCACGGACGTCCACAAATAATTTTGGCAGTTTTGACGTCGTGATCCCGATCACCCAAAAAATGGTTTACTATAGCATATGAAAAATTGTCGAAATAGAGGTATGCACGCTTCGGGGCTATTTTGACCTTCAAAATGGATCGGAATGGCCGTGGGGGCCAACCGGATGCATAGACAAGGTCTTCACGGACGTCCACAAATAATTTTGGCAGTTTTGACGTCGGGATCCCGATCACCCAAAAAATGGTTTACTATAGCACACGAAAAATCGTCAAAATAGAGGTATGCACGCTTCAAGGCTATTTTGACCTTCAAAATGGATCGGAATGGACGTGAGGGCCAATTGGATGCATAGAAAAGGTCTTCACGGACTTCCACAAATAATTTTGGCAGTTTTGACGTTGGGATCCTGATCACCCAAAAAATGGTTTACAATAGCACACAAAAAATCATTGAAATAGGGGTATCCGCGCTTCGGGGCTATTTTGATCTTGCAAATGGATTGGAATGGCCGTGGGGACCAACCAGATGCATAGACAAGGTCTTCACGGACGCCCACAAATAATTTTGGCAGTTTTGACATCGGGATCTCGATCACCCAAAAAAAGGTTTACTATAGCACACGAAAAATTATAGAAATAGGGGTATGCGCGCTTCGGGGCTATTTTGACCTTCAAAATGGATCAAGATGGCCGTGGGGGACAACCGGATGCATAGACAAGGTCTTCACGGATGTCCACAAATAATTTTGGCAGTTTTTAATCCGGGATCCCGATCACCCAAAAAATAGTTTACTATAGCACACGATAAATCATCGAAATAGGGGTATGCGCGCTTCGGGGCTATTTTGATCTTGAAAATGGATCGGAATGGCTGTGGGGACAACCGGATGCATATACAAGGTCTTGACGGACGTCCATTAATAATTTTGGCAGTTTTGACGTCGGGATCCCGATCACCCAAAAAATGGTTTACTATAGCACACGAAAAATCGTCGAAATACGGGTATGCGCGCTTCGGGGCTATTTTTACCTTGAAAATGGATCGGAATGGCCGTGGGGGCAAACCGGATGCATAGAAAAGGTCTTCACGGACGTCCACAAATAATTTCGGCAGTTTTGACGTCAGGATCCCGATCACCCAAAAAATGGTTTACTATAGCACACGAAAAATTGTCGAAATAGGGATATGCGTGCTTCGGGGCTATTTTGACTTTGAAAATGGATCGGAATTGCCGTGGGGGCCAACCGGATGCATAGACAAGGTCTTCACGGACGTCCACAAATAATTTTGGCAGTTTTGACGTCGGGATCCCGATCACCCAAAAAATGGTTTACTATAGCACACGAAAAATCGTCGAAATAGGGGTATGCGCGCTTCGGGGCTATTTTGACCTTGTAAATGGATCGGAATGGCCGTGGGGCCAACCGGATGCATAGACAAGGTCTTCACGGACGTCCACAAATAATTTTGGCAGTTTTGACGTCGGGATCCCGATCACCAAAAAATGGTCTACTATAGCACACGAAAAATCGTCGAAATAGGGGTATGCGCGCTTCAGGGCTATTTTGACCTTCAAAATGGGTTGGAATGACCGTGGGGCCAACCGGATGCATAGACAAGGTCTTCACGGACGTCCACAAATAATTTTGGCAGTTTTGACGTCGGGATCCCGATCACCCAAAAAATGGTTTACTATAGCACACGAAAAATCGTCGAAATAGGGGTATGCGCGCTTCGGGTCTATTTTGACCTTCAAAATGGATTGGAATGGCCATGAGGGCCAACCGGATGCATAGACAAGGTCTTCACGGACGTCCACAAATAATTTTGGCAGTTTTGACATCGGGAAATGGATCGGAATGGCTGTGGGGGCCAATCGGATGCATAGAAAAGGTCTTCACGGACGTCCACAAATAATTTTGGCAGTTTTGACATTGGGATCCCGATCACCCAAAAAATAGTTTACTATAGCACACAAAAAATCATCGAAATAGGGGTATGCGCGCCTCGGGGCTATTTTGACCTTCAAAATGGATCGGAATGGCCGTGGGGGCCAACCGGATGCATAGACAAGGTCTTCACGGACGTCCACAAATAATTTTGGCAGTTTTGACGTTGGGATCCCGATCACCCACAAAATGGTTTACTATAGCACCAGAAAAATCGTCGAAATATGGGTATGCGCGCTTCGGGGCTATTTTGACTCGAAAATGGATCGGAATTGCCGTGGGGGCCACCGGATGCATAGACAAGGTCTTCACGGACGTCCACAAATAATTTTGGCAGTTTTGACATCGGATCCCGATCACCCAAAAAATGGTTTTCTATAGTACACGAAAAATCGTCGAAATAGGTGTATGAACGCTTCGGGGCTATTTTGACCTTGTAAATGGATCGGAATGGCCGTGGGGCCAACCGGATGCATAGACAAGGTCTTCACGGACGTCCACAAATAATTTTGGCAGTTTTGACGTCGGGATCCCGATCAACCAAAAAATGGTCTACTATAGCACACGAAAAATCGTCGAAATAGGGGTATGCGCGCTTCAGGGCTATTTTGACCTTGTAAATGGATCGGAATGGCCGTGGGGCCAACCGGATGCATAGACAAGGTCTTCACGGACGTCCACAAATAATATTGGCAGTTTTGACGCCGGGATCCCGATCAACCAAAAAATGGTCTACTTATAGCACACGAAAAATCGTCGAAATAGGGGTATGCGCGCTTCAGGGCTATTTTGACCTTCAAAATGGATCGGAATGACCGTGGGGCCAACCGGATGCATAGACAAGGTCTTCACAGACGCCCACAAATAATTTTGGCAGTTTTGACGTCGGGATCCCGATCACCCAAAAAATGGTTTACTATAGCACACGAAAAATCGTCGAAATAGGGGTATGCGTACTTCGGGGCTATTTTGACTTTGAAAATGGATCGGAATTGCCGTGGGGGCCACCGGATGCATAGACAAGGTCTTCACGGACGTCCACAAATAATTTTGGCAGTTTTGACATCGGATCCCGATCACCCAAAAAATGGTTTTCTATAGTACACGAAAAATCGTCGAAATAGGTGTATGAACGCTTCGGGGCTATTTTGACCTTGTAAATGGATTGGAATGGCCGTGGGGCCAACCGGATGCATAGACAAGGTCTTCACGGACGTCCACAAATAATTTTGGCAGTTTTGACGTCGGGATCCCGATCAACCAAAAAATGGTCTACTATAGCACACGAAAAATCGTCGAAATAGGGGTATGCGCGTTTCAGGGCTATTTTGACCTTCAAAATGGATCGGAATGATCGTGGGGCCAACCGGATACATAGACAAGGTCTTCACGGACGTCCACAAATAATTTGGGCAGTTTTGACGTTGGGATCCCGATCACCCAAAAAATGGTTTACTATAGCACACGAAAAATCGTCGAAATAGGGGTATGCGTGCTTCGGGGCTATTTTGACCTTCAAAATGGATCGGAATTGCCGTGGGGGCCAACCGGATGCATAGACAAGGTCTTCACGGACTTCCACAAATAATTTTGGCAGTTTTGACGTCAGGATCCCGATCACCCAAAAAATGGTTTTCTATAGCACACGAAAAATCATCGAAATAGGGGTATGCGTGCTTCGGGGCTATTTTGACCTTGTAAATGGATCGGAATGGCCGTGGGGACAATCGGATGCATAGAAAAGGTCTTCACGGACGTCCACAAATAATTTTGGCAGTTTTGACGTTGGGATCCCGATCACCCGAAAAATAGTTTACTATAGCACACAAAAAACCATCGAAATAGGGGTATGCGCGCCTCGGGGCTATTTTGACCTTCAAAATGGATCGGAATGGCCGTGGGGGCCAACCGGATGCATAGACAAGGTCTGCACGGACGTCCACAAATAATTTTGGCAGTTTTGACGTTGGGATCCCGATCACCCACAAAATGGTTTACTATAGCACCAGAAAAATCGTCGAAATAGGGGTATGCGCGCTTCGGGGCTATTTTGACTCGAAAATGGATCGGAATGGCCGTGGGGGCCAACTTGATGCATAGACAAGGTCTTCACGGACGTCCACAAATAATTTGGGCAGTTTTGATGTCGGGATCCCGATTACCCAAAAAATGGTTTACTATAGCACACGAAAAATCGTCGAAATAGGGGTATGCGTGCTTCGGGGCTATTTTGACCTTCAAAATGGATCAAGATGGCCGTGGGGGCCAACCGGATGCATAGACAAGGTCTTCACGGACTTCCACAAATAATTTTGGCAGTTTTGACGTTGGGATCCCGATCACCCAAAAAATGGTTTACTATAGCACACGAAAAATTATAGAAATAAGGGTATGCGCGCTTCGGGGCTATTTTGACCTTCAAAATTGATCAGAATAGCCGTGGGGGCCAACCATATGCATAGACAAGGTCTTCACGGATGTCCACAAATAATTTTGGTAGTTTTGACGTCAGAATGCCGATCACCCAAAAAATGGTTTACTATAGCATACGAAAAATCATCGAAATAGGGGTATGCGTGCTTCGGGGCTATTTTGACCTTGTAAATGGATCGGATTGGCCGTGGGGCCAACCGGATGCATTGACAAGGTCTTCACGGACGTCCACAAATAATTTTGGCAGTTTTGACGTCGGGATCCTGATCAACCAAAAAATGGTCTACTATAGCACACGAAAAATCGTCGAAATAGGGGTATGCGCGCTTCAGGGCTATTTTGACCTTCAAAATGGATCGGAATGACCGTGGGGCCAACCGGATGCATAGATAAGGTCTTTACGGACGTCCACAAATTATTTTGGCAGTTTTGACGTCGGGATCCCGATCACCCAAAAAATGGTCTACTATAGCACACGAAAAATCATCGAAATAGGGGTATGCGTGCTTCAGGGCTATTTTGACTTTGAAAATGGATCGGAATTGCCGTGGGGGCCAATCGGATGCATAGACAAGGTCTTCACGGACGTCCACAAATAATTTTGGCAGTTTTGACATCGGGATCCCGATCACCCAAAAAATGGTTTTCTATAGCACACGAAAAATCGTCGAAATAGGTGTATGCACGCTTCGGGGCTATTTTGACCTTGTAAATGGATCGGAATGGCCGTGGGGCCAACCGGATGCATAGACAAGGTCTTAACGGACGTCCACAAATAATTTTGGCAGTTTTGACGTTGGGATCCCGATCAACCAAAAAATGGTCTACTATAGCACACGAAAAATCGTCGAAATAGGGGTATGCGCTTCAGGGCTATTTTGACCTTCAAAATGGATCGGAATGACCGTGGGGCCAACCGGATACATAGAAAAGGTCTTCACGGACGTCCACAAATAATTTGGGTAGTTTTGACGCCGGGATCCCGATCACCCAAAAAATGGTTTACTATAGCACACGAAAAATCGTCGAAATAGGAGTATGCGTGCTTCGGGGCTATTTTGACCTTCAAAATGGATCGGAATTGCCGTGGGGGCCAACCGGATGCATAGACAAGGTCTTCACGGACTTCCACAAATAATTTTGGCAGTTTTGACGTCAGGATCCCGATCACCCAAAAAATGGTTTTCTATAGCACACGAAAAATCGTCGAAATAGGGGTATGCGTGCTTCGGGGCTATTTTGACCTTGTAAATGGATCGGAATGGCCGTGGGGACAATCGGATGCATAGAAAAGATCTTCACGGACGTCCACAAATAATTTTGGCAGTTTTGACGTCGGGATCCCGATCAACCAAAAAATGGTCTACTATAGCACACAAAAAATCGTCGAAAATGGGGTATGCGCGCTTCAGGGCTATTTTGACCTTCAAAATGGATCGGAATGACCGTGGGGCCAACCGGATGCATAGATAAGGTCTTCACGGACGTCCACAAATAATTTTGGCAGTTTTGACGTCGGGATCCCGATCACCCAAAAAATGGTTTACTATAGCACACGAAAAATCATCGAAATAGGGGTATGCGTGCTTCGGGGCTATTTTGACCTTCAAAATGGATCGGAATGACCGTGGGGCCAACCGGATGCATAGACAAGGTCTTCACGGATGTCCACAAATAATTTTGGCAATTTTGACGTCGGGATCCCGATCACCCAAAAAATTGTTTACTATAGCACACGAAAAATCGTCGAAATAGGGGTATGCGCGCTTCGGGGCTATTTTGACCTTCAAAATGGATTGGAATGGCCATGAGGGCCAACCGGATGCATAGACAAGGTCTTCACGGACGTCCATAAATAATTTTGGCAGTTTTGACATCGGGAAATGGATCGGAATGGCCGTGGGGGCCAATCATATGCATAGAAAAGGTCTTCACGGACGTCCACAAATAATTTTGGCATTTTTGACGTTGGGATCCCGATCACCCAAAAATAGTTTACTATAGCACACGAAAAATCATCGAAATAGGGGTATGCGCGCCTCGGGGCTATTTTGACCTTCAAAATGGATTGGAATGGCCGTGGGGGCCAACCGGATGCATAAACAAGGTCTTCACGGACGTCCACAAATAATTTTGGCAGTTTTGACGTTGGGATCCCGATCACCCACAAAATGGTTTACTATAGCACCAGAAAAATCATCGAAATAGGGGTATGCGTGCTTCGGGGCTATTTTGACTCGAAAATGGATCGGAATGGCCGTGGGGGCCAACTTGATGCATAGACAAGGTCTTCACGGACGTCCACAAATAATTTGGGCAGTTTTGACATCGGGATTCCGATCACCCAAAAAATGGTTTACAATAGCACACGAAAAATCATTGAAATAGGGGTATGCGCACTTCGGCGCTATTTTGATCTTGCAAATGGATTGGAATGGCCGTGGGGACCAACCAGATGCATAGACAAGGTCTTCACGGACGCCCACAAATAATTTTGGCAGTTTTGACGTCGGGATCTCGATCACCCAAAAAATGGTTTACTATAGCACACGAAAAATTATAGAAATAGGGGTATGCGCGCTTCGGGGCTATTTTGACCTTCAAAATGGATCAAGATGGCCGTGGGGGCCAACCGGATGCATAGACAAGGTCTTCACGGATGTCCACAAATAATTTTGGCAGTTTTGAATTCGGGATCCCGATCACCCAAAAAATAGTTTACTATAGCACACGATAAATCGTCGAAATAGGGGTATGCGCGCTTCGGGGCTATTTTGATCTTGAAAATGGATCGGAATGGCCGTGGGGACAACCGGATGCATATACAAGGTCTTGACGGACGTCCACAAATAATTTTGGCAGTTTTGACAGCGGGATCCCGATCACCCAAAAAATGGTTAAAATCTTCGAAATACGGGTATGCGCGCTTCGAGGCTATTTTTACCTTGAAAATGGATCAAGATGTCCATGGGGGCCAGCCGGATGCATACACAAGGTCTTCACAGACGTCCACAAATAATTTTGGCAGTTTTGACGTCGGGATCCCAATCACCCAAAAATGGTTTACTATAGCACACGATAAATCATCGAAATAGGGGTATGCGCGCTTCGGGGCTATTTTGACCTTGAAAATGGATCTAAATGGTCGTGGGGGCCAACCGGATGCATAGACAAGGTCTTCACGGACGTCCACAAATAATTTTGGCAGTTTTGACGTCGGGATCCCGATCACCCAAAAAATGGTTTACTATAGCACACGAAAAATCGTCGAAATAGGGGTATGCGCGCTTCGGGGCTATTTTGACCTTGAAAATGGATCGGAATGGCCGTGAGGGCCAACCGGATGCATAGACAAGGTCTTCACGGACGTCCACAAATACTTTTGGCAGTTTTGACGTCGGGATCCCGATCACCCAAAAAATGGTTTACTATAGCACACAAAAAATCGTCGAAATAGAGGTATGTGCGCTTCGGGGCTATTTTGACCTTCAAAATGGATCGGAATGGTTGTGGGGGTCAACCGGATGCATAGACAAGGTCTTCATGGACGTCCACAAATACTTTTGGCAGTTTTGACGTCGGGATCCCGATCACCCAAAAAATGGTTTACTATAGCACACGAAAAATCGTCGAAATAGGGGTATGCGCGCTTCGGGGCTATTTTGACCTTGAAAATGGATCGGAATGGCCGTGGGGGCCAACCGGATGCATAGACAAGGTCTTCACGGACGTCCACAAATAATTTTGGCAGTTTTAACGTCGGGATCCCGATCACCGAAAAAATTGTTAACTATAGCACACGAAAAATCGTCGAAATAAGGGTATGCGCGCTTCGGGGCTATTTTGACCTTCAAAATGGATCGGAATGGCTGTGGGGGACAACCGGATGCATAGACAAGGTCTTGACGGACGTCCACAAATAATTTTGGCAGTTTTGACGTCGGGATCCCGATCACCCAAAAAATGCTTTACAATAGCACACGAAAAATCATCGAAATAGGGGTATGCCCGCTTCGGGGCTATTTTAACCTTTAAAATGGATCGAAATGGCCGTGGGGGCCAATCGGATGCATAGACAAGGTCTTCACGGACGTCCACAAATAATTTTGGCAGTTTTTACGTCGGGATCCCGATCACCCAAAAAATGGTTTACTATAGCACACAAAAAATCGTCGAAATAGGGGTATGCGCGCTTCGGGGTATTTTGACCTTCAAAATGGATCGGAATGGCCGTGAGGGCCAACCGGATGCATAGACAAGGTCTTCACGGACGTCCACAAATAATTTTGGCAGTTTTGACGTCGGGATCCCGATCACCCAAAAAATGGTTTACTATAGCACACGAAAAATTGTCGAAATAGGGGTATGCGCGCTTTAGGGCTATTTTGACCTTGAAAATGGATCGGAATGGCCGTGGGGGCCAACCGGATGCATAGATAAGGTCTTCACGGACGTCCACAAATAATTTTGGCAGTTTTGACGTCGGGAAATGGATCGGAATGGCTGTGGGGGCCAATCGGATGCATAGAAAAGGTCTTCACGGACGTCCACAAATAATTTTGGCAGTTTTGACATTGGGATCCCGATCACCCAAAAAATAGTTTACTATAGCACACAAAAAATCGTCGAAATAGGGGTATGCGCGCCTCGGGGCTATTTTGACCTTCAAAATGGATCGGAATGGCCGTGGGGGCCAACCGGATGCATAGACAAGGTCTTCACGGACGTCCACAAATAATTTTGGCAGTTTTGACGTTGGGATCCCGATCACCCACAAAATGGTTTACTATAGCACCAGAAAAATCGTCGAAATATGGGTATGCGCGCTTCGGGGCTATTTTGACTCGAAAATGGATCGGAATTGCCGTGGGGGCCACCGGATGCATAGACAAGGTCTTCACGGACGTCCACAAATAATTTTGGCAGTTTTGACATCGGATCCCGATCACCCAAAAAATGGTTTTCTATAGTACACGAAAAATCGTCGAAATAGGTGTATGAACGCTTCGGGGCTATTTTGACCTTGTAAATGGATCGGAATGGCCGTGGGGCCAACCGGATGCATAGACAAGGTCTTCACGGACGTCCACAAATAATTTTGGCAGTTTTGACGTCGGGATCCCGATCAACCAAAAAATGGTCTACTATAGCACACGAAAAATCGTCGAAATAGGGGTATGCGCGCTTCAGGGCTATTTTGACCTTGTAAATGGATCGGAATGGCCGTGGGGCCAACCGGATGCATAGACAAGGTCTTCACGGACGTCCACAAATAATATTGGCAGTTTTGACGCCGGGATCCCGATCAACCAAAAAATGGTCTACTTATAGCACACGAAAAATCGTCGAAATAGGGGTATGCGCGCTTCAGGGCTATTTTGACCTTCAAAATGGATCGGAATGACCGTGGGGCCAACCGGATGCATAGACAAGGTCTTCACAGACGCCCACAAATAATTTTGGCAGTTTTGACGTCGGGATCCCGATCACCCAAAAAATGGTTTACTATAGCACACGAAAAATCGTCGAAATAGGGGTATGCGTACTTCGGGGCTATTTTGACTTTGAAAATGGATCGGAATTGCCGTGGGGGCCACCGGATGCATAGACAAGGTCTTCACGGACGTCCACAAATAATTTTGGCAGTTTTGACATCGGATCCCGATCACCCAAAAAATGGTTTTCTATAGTACACGAAAAATCGTCGAAATAGGTGTATGCACGCTTCGGGGCTATTTTGACCTTGTAAATGGATTGGAATGGCCGTGGGGCCAACCGGATGCATAGACAAGGTCTTCACGGACGTCCACAAATAATTTTGGCAGTTTTGACGTCGGGATCCCGATCAACCAAAAAATGGTCTACTATAGCACACGAAAAATCGTCGAAATAGGGGTATGCGCGCTTCAGGGCTATTTTGACCTTCAAAATGGATCGGAATGACCGTGGGGCCAACCGGATACATAGACAAGGTCTTCACGGACGTCCACAAATAATTTGGGCAGTTTTGACGTCGGGATCCCGATCACCCAAAAAATGGTTTACTATAGCACACGAAAAATCGTCGAAATAGGGGTATGCGTGCTTCGGGGCTATTTTGACCTTGAAAATGGATCGGAATTGCCGTGGGGGCCAACCGGATGCATAGACAAGGTCTTCACGGACTTCCACAAATAATTTTGGCAGTTTTGACGTCAGGATCCCGATCACCCAAAAAATGGTTTTCTATAGCACACGAAAAATCGTCGAAATAGGGGTATGCGTGCTTCGGGGCTATTTTGACCTTGTAAATGGATTGGAATGGCCGTGGGGCCAATCAGATGCATAGAAAAGGTCTTCACGGACGTCCACAAATAATTTTGGCAGTTTTGACGTTGGGATCCCGATCACCCGAAAAATAGTTTTCTATAGCACACGAAAAATCGTCGAAATAGGGGTATGCGCGCCTCAGGGCTATTTTGACCTTCAAAATGGATTGGAATGGCCGTGGGGGCCAACCGGATACATAGACAAGGTCTGCACGGACGTCCACAAATAATTTTGGCAGTTTTGACGTTGGGATCCCGATCACCCTCAAAATGGTTTACTATAGCACCAGAAAAATCGTCGAAATAGGGGTATGCGCGCTTCGGGGCTATTTTGACTCGAAAATGGATCGGAATGGCCGTGGGGGCCAACTTGATGCATAGACAAGGTCTTCTCGGACGTCCACAAATAATTTGGGCAGTTTTGACGTCGGGATCCCGATCACCCAAAAAATGGTTTACTATAGCACACGAAAAATCGTCGAAATAGGGGTATGCGCGCCTCGGGGCTATTTTGACCTTCAAAATGGATCGGAATGGCCGTGGGGGCCAACCGGATGCATAGACAAGGTCTTCACGGATGTCCACAAATAATTTTGGCAGTTTTGACGTTGGGATCCCGATCACCCACAAAATGGTTCACTATAGCACCAGAAAAATCGTCGAAATAGGGGTATGCTCGCTTCGGGACTATTTTGACTCAAAAATGGATCGGAATGACCGCGGGGGCCAACTTGATGCATAGACAAGGTCTTCACGGACGTCCACAAATAATTTGGGCAGTTTTGACGTCGGGATCCCGATTACCCAAAAAATTGTTTACTATAGCACACGAAAAATCGTCAAAATAGGGGTATGCGTGCTTCGGGGCTATTTTGACCTTCAAAATGGATCAAGATGGCCGTGGGGGCCAACCGGATGCATAGACAAGGTCTTCACGGACTTCCACAAATAATTTTGGCAGTTTTGACGTTGGGATCCAGATCACCCAAAAAATGGTTTACTATAGCACACGAAAAATTATAGAAATAGGGGTATGCGCGCTTCGGGGCTATTTTGACCTTCAAAATTGATCAGAATAGCCGTGGGGGCCAACCGTATGCATAGACAAGGTCTTCACGGATGTCCACAAATAATTTTGGTAGTGTGGACAATCGGAGGCCGATCACCCAAAAAATGGTTTACTATAGCACACGAAAAATCGTCGAATAGGGTAATGGTCTTCGGGCTATTTTGACCTTGTAAGGGATCGGATGGCCGTGGGCCAACCGATCATAGACAAGGTCTTCACAACGGACGTCCACAATTAATGTTGGCAGTTTTGACGTTGGGATCCCCGATCAACCAAAAAATGGTTTACTATAGCACATGAAAAATCGTCGAAATAGGGGTATGCGCGCTTCGGGGCTATTTTGACCTTCAAAATGGATCGGAATGGCCGCGGGGGCCAACCGGATGCATTGACAAGGTCTTCATGGACGTCCACAAATAATTTTGGCAATTTTGACGTCGGGATCCCGATCACCCAAAAAATGGTTTACTATAGCACACGAAAAATCGTCGAAATAGGGGTATGCGTACTTCGGGGCTATTTTGACTTTGAAAATGGATCGGAATTGCCGTGGGGGCCAACCGGATGCATAGACAAGGTCTTCACGGACGTCCACAAATAATTTTGGCAGTTTTGACATCGGGATCCCGATCACCCAAAAAATGGTTTTCTATAGCACACGAAAAATTGTCGAAATAGGTGTATGCACGCTTCGGGGCTATTTTTAAACTTGTATGGATCGGATGGCCGTGGGACCACCGATGCATAGACAAGGTCTTCACGGACGTCCACAATAATTTTGGCAGTTTTGACGTCCGGATCCCGATCAACCAAAAAATGGTCTACTATAGCACACGAAAAATCGTCGAAATAGGGGTATGCGCGCTTCAGGGCTATTTTGACCTTCAAAATGGATCGGAATGACCGTGGGGCCAACCGGATACATAGACAAGGTCTTCACGGACGTCCACAAATAATTTGGGCAGTTTTGACGTTGGGATCCCGATCACCCAAAAAATGGTTTACTATAGCACACGAAAAATCGTCGAAATAGGGGTATGCGTGCTTCGGGGCTATTTTGACCTTCAAAATGGATCGGAATTGCCGTGGGGGCCAACCGGATGCATAGACAAGGTCTTCACGGACTTCCACAAATAATTTTGGCAGTTTTGACGTCGGGATCCCGATCACCCAAAAAATGGTTTTCTATAGCACACGAAAAATCATCGAAATAGGGGTATGCGTGCTTCGGGGCTATTTTGACCTTGTAAATGGATCGGAATGGCCGTGGGGCCAATCGGATGCATAGAAAAGGTCTTCACGGACGTCCACAAATAATTTTGGCAGTTTTGACGTTGGGATCCCGATCACCCGAAAAATAGTTTACTATAGCACACGAAAAATCGTCGAAATAGGGGTATGCGCGCCTCGGGGCTATTTTGACCTTCAAAATGGATCGGAATGGCCGTGGGGGCCAACCGGATGCATAGACAAGGTCTGCACGGACGTCCACAAATAATTTTGGCAGTTTTGACGTTGGGATCCCGATCACCCACAAAATGGTTTACTATAGCACCAGAAAAATCGTCGAAATAGGGGTATGCGCGCTTCGGGGCTATTTTGACTCGAAAATGGATCGGAATGGCCGTGGGGGCCAACTTGATGCATAGACAAGGTCTTCACGGACGTCCACAAATAATTTGGGCAGTTTTGATGTCGGGATCCCGATTACCCAAAAAATGGTTTACTATAGCACACGAAAAATCGTCGAAATAGGGGTATGCGTGCTTCGGGGCTATTTTGACCTTCAAAATGGATCAAGATGGCCGTGGGGGCCAACCGGATGCATAGACAAGGTCTTCACGGACTTCCACAAATAATTTTGGCAGTTTTGACGTTGGGATCCCGATCACCCAAAAAATGGTTTACTATAGCACACGAAAAATTATAGAAATAAGGGTATGCGCGCTTCGGGGCTATTTTGACCTTCAAAATTGATCAGAATAGCCGTGGGGGCCAACCATATGCATAGACAAGGTCTTCACGGATGTCCACAAATAATTTTGGTAGTTTTGACGTCAGAATGCCGATCACCCAAAAAATGGTTTACTATAGCATACGAAAAATCATCGAAATAGGGGTATGCGTGCTTCGGGGCTATTTTGACCTTGTAAATGGATCGGATTGGCCGTGGGGCCAACCGGATGCATTGACAAGGTCTTCACGGACGTCCACAAATAATTTTGGCAGTTTTGACGTCGGGATCCTGATCAACCAAAAAATGGTCTACTATAGCACACGAAAAATCGTCGAAATAGGGGTATGCGCGCTTCAGGGCTATTTTGACCTTCAAAATGGATCGGAATGACCGTGGGGCCAACCGGATGCATAGATAAGGTCTTTACGGACGTCCACAAATTATTTTGGCAGTTTTGACGTCGGGATCCCGATCACCCAAAAAATGGTCTACTATAGCACACGAAAAATCATCGAAATAGGGGTATGCGTGCTTCGGGGCTATTTTGACTTTGAAAATGGATCGGAATTGCCGTGGGGGCCAATCGGATGCATAGACAAGGTCTTCACGGACGTCCACAAATAATTTTGGCAGTTTTGACATCGGGATCCCGATCACCCAAAAAATGGTTTTCTATAGCACACGAAAAATCGTCGAAATAGGTGTATGCACGCTTCGGGGCTATTTTGACCTTGTAAATGGATCGGAATGGCCGTGGGGCCAACCGGATGCATAGACAAGGTCTTCACGGACGTCCACAAATAATTTTGGCAGTTTTGACGTTGGGATCCCGATCAACCAAAAAATGGTCTACTATAGCACACGAAAAATCGTCGAAATAGGGGTATGCGCTTCAGGGCTATTTTGACCTTCAAAATGGATCGGAATGACCGTGGGGCCAACCGGATACATAGAAAAGGTCTTCACGGACGTCCACAAATAATTTGGGTAGTTTTGACGCCGGGATCCCGATCACCCAAAAAATGGTTTACTATAGCACACGAAAAATCGTCGAAATAGGAGTATGCGTGCTTCGGGGCTATTTTGACCTTCAAAATGGATCGGAATTGCCGTGGGGGCCAACCGGATGCATAGACAAGGTCTTCACGGACTTCCACAAATAATTTTGGCAGTTTTGACGTCAGGATCCCGATCACCCAAAAAATGGTTTTCTATAGCACACGAAAAATCGTCGAAATAGGGGTATGCGTGCTTCGGGGCTATTTTGACCTTGTAAATGGATCGGAATGGCCGTGGGGACAATCGGATGCATAGAAAAGATCTTCACGGACGTCCACAAATAATTTTGGCAGTTTTGACGTCGGGATCCCGATCAACCAAAAAATGGTCTACTATAGCACACAAAAAATCGTCGAAAATGGGGTATGCGCGCTTCAGGGCTATTTTGACCTTCAAAATGGATCGGAATGACCGTGGGGCCAACCGGATGCATAGACAAGGTCTTCACGGACGTCCACAAATAATTTTGGCAGTTTTGACGTCGGGATCCCGATCACCCAAAAAATGGTTTACTATAGCACACGAAAAATCATCGAAATAGGGGTATGCGTGCTTCGGGGCTATTTTGACCTTCAAAATGGATCGGAATGCCGTGGGGCCAACCGGATGCATCCATGACAAGGTCTTCACGGTGTCCACAAATTAATTTGGCAATTTTGACGTCGGGCTCCCGATCACCCAAAAAATTGTTTTACGTCTAGCACCCGAACAATCGTCGAAATAGGGGTTATGCGCGCTTCGGGGCTATTTTGACCTTCAAAATGGATTGGAATGGCCAATGAGGGCCACCCGGATGGGCCATGACCAAGGTCTTCACGGACGTCCACAAATAATTTTGGCAGTTTTGACGTCGGGAAATTGATCGGAATGGCCGTGGGGGCCAATCGTATGCATAGAAAAGGTCTTCACGGACGTCCACAAATAATTTTGGCATTTTTGACGTTGGGATCCCGATCACACAAAAAATAGTTTACTATAGCACACGAAAAATCGTCGAAATAGGGGTATGCATGTCTCGGGGCTTTTTGACCTTCAAAATGGATCTGAATGGCCGTGGGGGCCAACCGGATGCATAGACAAGGTCTTCACGGACGTCCACAAATAATTTTGGCAGTTTTTACGTTGGGATCCCGATCACCCACAAAATGGTTTACTATAGCACCAGAAAAATCATCGAAATAGGGGTATGCGCGCTTCGGGGCTATTTTTGACTCGAAAATGGATCGGAATGGCCGTGGGGGCCAACTTGATGCATAGACAAGGTCTTCACGGACGTCCACAAATAATTTGGGCAGTTTTGACGTCGGGATCCCGATCACCCAAAAAATGGTTTACAATAGCACACGAAAAATCATTGAAATAGGGGTATGCGCGCTTCGGGGCTATTTTGATCTTGCAAATGGATTGGAATGGCCATGGGGACCAACCAGATGCATAGACAAGGTCTTCACGGACGCCCACAAATAACTTTGGCAGTTTTGACGTCGAGATCTCGATCACCCAAAAAATGTTTTACTATAGCACACGAAAAATTATAGAAATAGGGGTATGCGCGCTTCGGGGCTATTTTGACCTTCAAAATGGATCAAGATGGCCGTGGGGGCCAACCGGAGCATAATAGACAAGGTCTTCCATGGATTTGTTTCCCCACAAATAATTTTGCAAGTTTGAATTGGGATCCCGATTTCACCCAAAAAAAAATACGTTTACTATAGCACCGATAAATCGTTCGAAATAGGGGTATGCACGCTTTGGGGCTATTTTGACCTTGAAAATGGATTGGAATGGCCGTGGGGGCCAACCGGATGCATAGACAAGGTCTTCACGGACGTCCACAAATAATTTTGCAGTTTTGACGTCGGGATCCCGATCACCCAAAAAATGGTTTACTATAACACACGAAAAATCGTCGAAATAGGGGTATGCGCGCTTCGGGGCTATTTTGACCTTGAAAATGGATCGGAATGGACGTGAGGGCCAACCGGATGCATAGACAAGGTCTTCACGGACGTCCACAAATATTTTGGCAGTTTTGACGTCGGGATCCCGATCACCCAAAAATGGTTTACTATAGCACACGAAAAATTATCGAAATAGGGGTGTCTGTCGCTTTTCGGGGCTATTTTGACCTTGAAAATGGATCGGAATGGCCGTGAGGGCCAACCGTATGCATAGCCAAGGTCTTGACGGACATCCACAAATAATTTTGGCAGTTTTGACATCGGGATCCGGATCACCCAAAAAATGGTATACTATAGCACACAAAAAATCGTCGAAATAGGGGTATGCGCGCTTTCGGGCTATTTTGACCTTGAAAATGGATCGGAATGGCCGTGAGGGCCAACCAGATGCATAGACAACGTCTTCACGGACGCCCACAAATAATTTTGGCAGTTTTGACGTCGGGATCCCGATCACCCAAAACATGGTTTACTATAGCACACAAAAAATCGTCGAAATAGGGGTATGCGCGCTTCGGGGCTATTTTGACCTTGAAAATGGATCAGAATGGTTGTGGGGGTCAAGGATGCATAGACAAGGTCTTCATGGACGTCACAAATACTTTGGCAAGTTTTGAGTCGGGATCCCGATCACCCAAAAAAATGGTTTTACTATAGCACATGAAAATGCGAAATAGGGGTTATTGGCGCTTCGGGGTATTTTGACTTGAAAAATGGATTCGGAATGGCCGGGGGCCAACCTGGCTGCATAGACAAGGTCTTCACGGACGTCCACAAATAATTTTGGCAGTTTTAACGTCGGGATCCCGATCACCGAAAAAAAATTGTTACCTAAGCACACGAAAAATCGTCGAAAATAAGGGTATGCGCGCTTCGGGGCTATCTTTTGACCTTCCCAAAATGGATCGGAATGGTGTGGGGGAACCAACCGGCATGCATAGACAGGTCTTGTACGGACGTTTTTTTTCACAAAATACTTTTGGCAGTTTTGACGTCGGGATCCCGATCACCCAAAAAATGCTTTACAATAGCACACGAAAAATCATCGAAATAGGGGTATGCCCGCTTCGGGGCTATTTTAACCTTTAAAATGGATCGAAATGGCCGTGGGGGCCAATCGGATGCATAGACAAGGTCTTCACGGACGTCCACAAATAATTTTGGCAGTTTTTACGTCGGGATCCCGATCACCCAAAAAATGGTTTACTATAGCACACAAAAAATCGTCGAAATAGGGGTATGCGCGCTTCGGGGTATTTTGACCTTCAAAATGGATCGGAATGGCCGTGAGGGCCAACCGGATGCATAGACAAGGTCTTCACGGACGTCCACAAATAATTTTGGCAGTTTTGACGTCGGGATCCCGATCACCCAAAAAATGGTTTACTATAGCACACGAAAAATTGTCGAAATAGGGGTATGCGCGCTTTAGGGCTATTTTGACCTTGAAAATGGATCGGAATGGCCTTGGGGGCCAACCGGATGCATAGATAAGGTCTTCACGGACGTCCACAAATAATTTTGGCAGTTTTGACGTCGGGAAATGGATCGGAATGGCTGTGGGGGCCAATCGGATGCATAGAAAAGGTCTTCACGGACGTCCACAAATAATTTTGGCAGTTTTGACATTGGGATCCCGATCACCCAAAAAATAGTTTACTATAGCACACAAAAAATCGTCGAAATAGGGGTATGCGCGCCTCGGGGCTATTTTGACCTTCAAAATGGATCGGAATGGCCGTGGGGGCCAACCGGATGCATAGACAAGGTCTTCACGGACGTCCACAAATAATTTTGGCAGTTTTGACGTTGGGATCCCGATCACCCACAAAATGGTTTACTATAGCACCAGAAAAATCGTCGAAATATGGGTATGCGCGCTTCGGGGCTATTTTGACTCGAAAATGGATCGGAATTGCCGTGGGGGCCACCGGATGCATAGACAAGGTCTTCACGGACGTCCACAAATAATTTTGGCAGTTTTGACATCGGATCCCGATCACCCAAAAAATGGTTTTCTATAGTACACGAAAAATCGTCGAAATAGGTGTATGAACGCTTCGGGGCTATTTTGACCTTGTAAATGGATCGGAATGGCCGTGGGGCCAACCGGATGCATAGACAAGGTCTTCACGGACGTCCACAAATAATTTTGGCAGTTTTGACGTCGGGATCCCGATCAACCAAAAAATGGTCTACTATAGCACACGAAAAATCGTCGAAATAGGGGTATGCGCGCTTCAGGGCTATTTTGACCTTGTAAATGGATCGGAATGGCCGTGGGGCCAACCGGATGCATAGACAAGGTCTTCACGGACGTCCACAAATAATATTGGCAGTTTTGACGCCGGGATCCCGATCAACCAAAAAATGGTCTACTTATAGCACACGAAAAATCGTCGAAATAGGGGTATGCGCGCTTCAGGGCTATTTTGACCTTCAAAATGGATCGGAATGACCGTGGGGCCAACCGGATGCATAGACAAGGTCTTCACAGACGCCCACAAATAATTTTGGCAGTTTTGACGTCGGGATCCCGATCACCCAAAAAATGGTTTACTATAGCACACGAAAAATCGTCGAAATAGGGGTATGCGTACTTCGGGGCTATTTTGACTTTGAAAATGGATCGGAATTGCCGTGGGGGCCACCGGATGCATAGACAAGGTCTTCACGGACGTCCACAAATAATTTTGGCAGTTTTGACATCGGATCCCGATCACCCAAAAAATGGTTTTCTATAGTACACGAAAAATCGTCGAAATAGGTGTATGAACGCTTCGGGGCTATTTTGACCTTGTAAATGGATTGGAATGGCCGTGGGGCCAACCGGATGCATAGACAAGGTCTTCACGGACGTCCACAAATAATTTTGGCAGTTTTGACGTCGGGATCCCGATCAACCAAAAAATGGTCTACTATAGCACACGAAAAATCGTCGAAATAGGGGTATGCGCGTTTCAGGGCTATTTTGACCTTCAAAATGGATCGGAATGATCGTGGGGCCAACCGGATACATAGACAAGGTCTTCACGGACGTCCACAAATAATTTGGGCAGTTTTGACGTTGGGATCCCGATCACCCAAAAAATGGTTTACTATAGCACACGAAAAATCGTCGAAATAGGGGTATGCGTGCTTCGGGGCTATTTTGACCTTCAAAATGGATCGGAATTGCCGTGGGGGCCAACCGGATGCATAGACAAGGTCTTCACGGACTTCCACAAATAATTTTGGCAGTTTTGACGTCAGGATCCCGATCACCCAAAAAATGGTTTTCTATAGCACACGAAAAATCATCGAAATAGGGGTATGCGTGCTTCGGGGCTATTTTGACCTTGTAAATGGATCGGAATGGCCGTGGGGACAATCGGATGCATAGAAAAGGTCTTCACGGACGTCCACAAATAATTTTGGCAGTTTTGACGTTGGGATCCCGATCACCCGAAAAATAGTTTACTATAGCACACAAAAAACCATCGAAATAGGGGTATGCGCGCCTCGGGGCTATTTTGACCTTCAAAATGGATCGGAATGGCCGTGGGGGCCAACCGGATGCATAGACAAGGTCTGCACGGACGTCCACAAATAATTTTGGCAGTTTTGACGTTGGGATCCCGATCACCCACAAAATGGTTTACTATAGCACCAGAAAAATCGTCGAAATAGGGGTATGCGCGCTTCGGGGCTATTTTGACTCGAAAATGGATCGGAATGGCCGTGGGGGCCAACTTGATGCATAGACAAGGTCTTCACGGACGTCCACAAATAATTTGGGCAGTTTTGATGTCGGGATCCCGATTACCCAAAAAATGGTTTACTATAGCACACGAAAAATCGTCGAAATAGGGGTATGCGTGCTTCGGGGCTATTTTGACCTTCAAAATGGATCAAGATGGCCGTGGGGGCCAACCGGATGCATAGACAAGGTCTTCACGGACTTCCACAAATAATTTTGGCAGTTTTGACGTTGGGATCCCGATCACCCAAAAAATGGTTTACTATAGCACACGAAAAATTATAGAAATAAGGGTATGCGCGCTTCGGGGCTATTTTGACCTTCAAAATTGATCAGAATAGCCGTGGGGGCCAACCATATGCATAGACAAGGTCTTCACGGATGTCCACAAATAATTTTGGTAGTTTTGACGTCAGAATGCCGATCACCCAAAAAATGGTTTACTATAGCATACGAAAAATCATCGAAATAGGGGTATGCGTGCTTCGGGGCTATTTTGACCTTGTAAATGGATCGGATTGGCCGTGGGGCCAACCGGATGCATTGACAAGGTCTTCACGGACGTCCACAAATAATTTTGGCAGTTTTGACGTCGGGATCCTGATCAACCAAAAAATGGTCTACTATAGCACACGAAAAATCGTCGAAATAGGGGTATGCGCGCTTCAGGGCTATTTTGACCTTCAAAATGGATCGGAATGACCGTGGGGCCAACCGGATGCATAGATAAGGTCTTTACGGACGTCCACAAATTATTTTGGCAGTTTTGACGTCGGGATCCCGATCACCCAAAAAATGGTCTACTATAGCACACGAAAAATCATCGAAATAGGGGTATGCGTGCTTCAGGGCTATTTTGACTTTGAAAATGGATCGGAATTGCCGTGGGGGCCAATCGGATGCATAGACAAGGTCTTCACGGACGTCCACAAATAATTTTGGCAGTTTTGACATCGGGATCCCGATCACCCAAAAAATGGTTTTCTATAGCACACGAAAAATCGTCGAAATAGGTGTATGCACGCTTCGGGGCTATTTTGACCTTGTAAATGGATCGGAATGGCCGTGGGGCCAACCGGATGCATAGACAAGGTCTTAACGGACGTCCACAAATAATTTTGGCAGTTTTGACGTTGGGATCCCGATCAACCAAAAAATGGTCTACTATAGCACACGAAAAATCGTCGAAATAGGGGTATGCGCTTCAGGGCTATTTTGACCTTCAAAATGGATCGGAATGACCGTGGGGCCAACCGGATACATAGAAAAGGTCTTCACGGACGTCCACAAATAATTTGGGTAGTTTTGACGCCGGGATCCCGATCACCCAAAAAATGGTTTACTATAGCACACGAAAAATCGTCGAAATAGGAGTATGCGTGCTTCGGGGCTATTTTGACCTTCAAAATGGATCGGAATTGCCGTGGGGGCCAACCGGATGCATAGACAAGGTCTTCACGGACTTCCACAAATAATTTTGGCAGTTTTGACGTCAGGATCCCGATCACCCAAAAAATGGTTTTCTATAGCACACGAAAAATCGTCGAAATAGGGGTATGCGTGCTTCGGGGCTATTTTGACCTTGTAAATGGATCGGAATGGCCGTGGGGACAATCGGATGCATAGAAAAGATCTTCACGGACGTCCACAAATAATTTTGGCAGTTTTGACGTCGGGATCCCGATCAACCAAAAAATGGTCTACTATAGCACACAAAAAATCGTCGAAAATGGGGTATGCGCGCTTCAGGGCTATTTTGACCTTCAAAATGGATCGGAATGACCGTGGGGCCAACCGGATGCATAGATAAGGTCTTCACGGACGTCCACAAATAATTTTGGCAGTTTTGACGTCGGGATCCCGATCACCCAAAAAATGGTTTACTATAGCACACGAAAAATCATCGAAATAGGGGTATGCGTGCTTCGGGGCTATTTTGACCTTCAAAATGGATCGGAATGACCGTGGGGCCAACCGGATGCATAGACAAGGTCTTCACGGACGTCCACAAATAATTTTGGCAATTTTGACGTCGGGATCCCGATCACCCAAAAAATTGTTTACTATAGCACACGAAAAATCGTCGAAATAGGGGTATGCGCGCTTCGGGGCTATTTTGACCTTCAAAATGGATTGGAATGGCCATGAGGGCCAACCGGATGCATAGACAAGGTCTTCACGGACGTCCACAAATAATTTTGGCAGTTTTGACGTCGGGAAATGGATCGGAATGGCCGTGGGGGCCAATCGTATGCATAGAAAAGGTCTTCACGGACGTCCACAAATAATTTTGGCATTTTTGACGTTGGGATCCCGATCACCCAAAAATAGTTTACTATAGCACACGAAAAATCATCGAAATAGGGGTATGCGCGCCTCGGGGCTATTTTGACCTTCAAAATGGATTGGAATGGCCGTGGGGGCCAACCGGATGCATAAACAAGGTCTTCACGGACGTCCACAAATAATTTTGGCAGTTTTGACGTTGGGATCCCGATCACCCACAAAATGGTTTACTATAGCACCAGAAAAATCATCGAAATAGGGGTATGCGCGCTTCGGGGCTATTTTGACTCGAAAATGGATCGGAATGGCCGTGGGGGCCAACTTGATGCATAGACAAGGTCTTCACGGACGTCCACAAATAATTTGGGCAGTTTTGACATCGGGATCCCGATCACCCAAAAAATGGTTTATAATAGCACACGAAAAATCATTGAAATAGGGGTATGCGCGCTTCGGCGCTATTTTGATCTTGCAAATGGATTGGAATGGCCGTGGGGACCAACCAGATGCATAGACAAGGTCTTCACGGACGCCCACAAATAATTTTGGCAGTTTTGACGTCGGGATCTCGATCACCCAAAAAATGGTTTACTATAGCACACGAAAAATTATAGAAATAGGGGTATGCGCGCTTCGGGGCTATTTTGACCTTCAAAATGGATCAAGATGGCCGTGGGGGCCAACCGGATGCATAGACAAGGTCTTCACGGATGTCCACAAATAATTTTGGCAGTTTTGAATTCGGGATCCCGATCACCCAAAAAATAGTTTACTATAGCACACGATAAATCGTCGAAATAGGGGTATGCGCGCTTCGGGGCTATTTTGATCTTGAAAATGGATCGGAATGGCCGTGGGGACAACCGGATGCATATACAAGGTCTTGACGGACGTCCACAAATAATTTTGGCAATTTTGACGGCGGGATCCCGATCACCCAAAAAATGGTTAAAATCTTCGAAATACGGGTATGCGCGCTTCGAGGCTATTTTTACCTTGAAAATGGATCAAGATGTCCATGGGGGCCAGCCGGATGCATACACAAGGTCTTCACAGACGTCCACAAATAATTTTGGCAGTTTTGACGTCGGGATCCCAATCACCCAAAAATGGTTTACTATAGCACACGATAAATCATCGAAATAGGGGTATGCGCGCTTCGGGGCTATTTTGACCTTGAAAATGGATCTAAATGGTCGTGGGGGCCAACCGGATGCATAGACAAGGTCTTCACGGACGTCCACAAATAATTTTGGCAGTTTTGACGTCGGGATCCCGATCACCCAAAAAATGGTTTACTATAGCACACGAAAAATCGTCGAAATAGGGGTATGCGCGCTTCGGGGCTATTTTGACCTTGAAAATGGATCGGAATGGCCGTGAGGGCCAACCGGATGCATAGACAAGGTCTTCACGGACGTCCACAAATACTTTTGGCAGTTTTGACGTCGGGATCCCGATCACCCAAAAAATGGTTTACTATAGCACACAAAAAATCGTCGAAATAGAGGTATGCGCGCTTCGGGGCTATTTTGACCTTCAAAATGGATCGGAATGGTTGTGGGGGTCAACCGGATGCATAGACAAGGTCTTCATGGACGTCCACAAATAATTTTGGCAGTTTTGACGTCGGGATCCCGATCACCCAAAAAATGGTTTACTATAGCACACGAAAAATCGTCGAAATAGGGGTATGCGCGCTTCGGGGCTATTTGGACCTTGGTAAATGGATCGGAATGGCCGTGGGGTCCAAACGGAGGCTGCCTAGACCAGGTCTTCACGACGTCAACCAAATAATTTTGGCAGTTTTTTTAACGTCGGCGATCCTGATCACCGAAAAAATTGTTTAAATATAGCACCCGAAAAATCGTCGAATCGACCAGGGTATGCGCGCTTCGGGGCTATTTTGACCTTCAAAATGGATCGGAATGCGTTGTGGGGGACAACCGGATGGCATAGACAAGTCTTGACGGACGTCCACAAATAATTTTGGCAGTTTGACGTCGGGATCACGATCACCCAAAAACTGCTTACAATAGCACACGAAAACTAATACGAAATCGGCGGTATCGCCGCCTTCGGGGCTATTTTAACTTTTTTAAAAGGATCGGAAATGGCCGTGGGGGCCAATCGGATGCATAGCAAGGTATTCACGGACGTCATCAAATAATTTGGAGTTTTCTAAGTCGGGCTCCCGATCACCCAAAAAATGGTTTTACTATGGACACACAAAAAATCGTCGAAATAGGGGTATGCGCGTTAGGGTTATTTTTGTAACTTTCAACCATTGGACTCGGAATGGCCGTGAGGGCCAACCGGATGCATAGCAAGGTCTTCACGGACGTCCACAAATAATTTTGGGCAGTTTGACTCGGGATCCCGATCACCCAAAAAATGGTTACTATAGCACAAGAAACAATCATGAAATAGGGGTATGCGCGATACTTCAGGCCTATTTTGACCTTGAACATGGAAAATGGATCGGAATGGCCTTGGGGGCCAACCGGATGCATAGATAAGGTCTTCACGGACGTCCACAAATAATTTTGGCAGTTTTGACGTCGGGAAATGGATCGGAATGGCTGTGGGGGCCAATCGGATGCATAGAAAAGGTCTTCACGGACGTCCACAAATAATTTTGGCAGTTTTGACATTGGGATCCCGATCACCCAAAAAATAGTTTACTATAGCACACAAAAAATCGTCGAAATAGGGGTATGCGCGCCTCGGGGCTATTTTGACCTTCAAAATGGATCGGAATGGCCGTGGGGGCCAACCGGATGCATAGACAAGGTCTTCACGGACGTCCACAAATAATTTTGGCAGTTTTGACGTTGGGATCCCGATCACCCACAAAATGGTTTACTATAGCACCAGAAAAATCGTCGAAATATGGGTATGCGCGCTTCGGGGCTATTTTGACTCGAAAATGGATCGGAATTGCCGTGGGGGCCACCGGATGCATAGACAAGGTCTTCACGGACGTCCACAAATAATTTTGGCAGTTTTGACATCGGATCCCGATCACCCAAAAAATGGTTTTCTATAGTACACGAAAAATCGTCGAAATAGGTGTATGAACGCTTCGGGGCTATTTTGACCTTGTAAATGGATCGGAATGGCCGTGGGGCCAACCGGATGCATAGACAAGGTCTTCACGGACGTCCACAAATAATTTTGGCAGTTTTGACGTCGGGATCCCGATCAACCAAAAAATGGTCTACTATAGCACACGAAAAATCGTCGAAATAGGGGTATGCGCGCTTCAGGGCTATTTTGACCTTGTAAATGGATCGGAATGGCCGTGGGGCCAACCGGATGCATAGACAAGGTCTTCACGGACGTCCACAAATAATATTGGCAGTTTTGACGCCGGGATCCCGATCAACCAAAAAATGGTCTACTTATAGCACACGAAAAATCGTCGAAATAGGGGTATGCGCGCTTCAGGGCTATTTTGACCTTCAAAATGGATCGGAATGACCGTGGGGCCAACCGGATGCATAGACAAGGTCTTCACAGACGCCCACAAATAATTTTGGCAGTTTTGACGTCGGGATCCCGATCACCCAAAAAATGGTTTACTATAGCACACGAAAAATCGTCGAAATAGGGGTATGCGTACTTCGGGGCTATTTTGACTTTGAAAATGGATCGGAATTGCCGTGGGGGCCACCGGATGCATAGACAAGGTCTTCACGGACGTCCACAAATAATTTTGGCAGTTTTGACATCGGATCCCGATCACCCAAAAAATGGTTTTCTATAGTACACGAAAAATCGTCGAAATAGGTGTATGAACGCTTCGGGGCTATTTTGACCTTGTAAATGGATTGGAATGGCCGTGGGGCCAACCGGATGCATAGACAAGGTCTTCACGGACGTCCACAAATAATTTTGGCAGTTTTGACGTCGGGATCCCGATCAACCAAAAAATGGTCTACTATAGCACACGAAAAATCGTCGAAATAGGGGTATGCGCGTTTCAGGGCTATTTTGACCTTCAAAATGGATCGGAATGATCGTGGGGCCAACCGGATACATAGACAAGGTCTTCACGGACGTCCACAAATAATTTGGGCAGTTTTGACGTTGGGATCCCGATCACCCAAAAAATGGTTTACTATAGCACACGAAAAATCGTCGAAATAGGGGTATGCGTGCTTCGGGGCTATTTTGACCTTCAAAATGGATCGGAATTGCCGTGGGGGCCAACCGGATGCATAGACAAGGTCTTCACGGACTTCCACAAATAATTTTGGCAGTTTTGACGTCAGGATCCCGATCACCCAAAAAATGGTTTTCTATAGCACACGAAAAATCATCGAAATAGGGGTATGCGTGCTTCGGGGCTATTTTGACCTTGTAAATGGATCGGAATGGCCGTGGGGACAATCGGATGCATAGAAAAGGTCTTCACGGACGTCCACAAATAATTTTGGCAGTTTTGACGTTGGGATCCCGATCACCCGAAAAATAGTTTACTATAGCACACAAAAAACCATCGAAATAGGGGTATGCGCGCCTCGGGGCTATTTTGACCTTCAAAATGGATCGGAATGGCCGTGGGGGCCAACCGGATGCATAGACAAGGTCTGCACGGACGTCCACAAATAATTTTGGCAGTTTTGACGTTGGGATCCCGATCACCCACAAAATGGTTTACTATAGCACCAGAAAAATCGTCGAAATAGGGGTATGCGCGCTTCGGGGCTATTTTGACTCGAAAATGGATCGGAATGGCCGTGGGGGCCAACTTGATGCATAGACAAGGTCTTCACGGACGTCCACAAATAATTTGGGCAGTTTTGATGTCGGGATCCCGATTACCCAAAAAATGGTTTACTATAGCACACGAAAAATCGTCGAAATAGGGGTATGCGTGCTTCGGGGCTATTTTGACCTTCAAAATGGATCAAGATGGCCGTGGGGGCCAACCGGATGCATAGACAAGGTCTTCACGGACTTCCACAAATAATTTTGGCAGTTTTGACGTTGGGATCCCGATCACCCAAAAAATGGTTTACTATAGCACACGAAAAATTATAGAAATAAGGGTATGCGCGCTTCGGGGCTATTTTGACCTTCAAAATTGATCAGAATAGCCGTGGGGGCCAACCATATGCATAGACAAGGTCTTCACGGATGTCCACAAATAATTTTGGTAGTTTTGACGTCAGAATGCCGATCACCCAAAAAATGGTTTACTATAGCATACGAAAAATCATCGAAATAGGGGTATGCGTGCTTCGGGGCTATTTTGACCTTGTAAATGGATCGGATTGGCCGTGGGGCCAACCGGATGCATTGACAAGGTCTTCACGGACGTCCACAAATAATTTTGGCAGTTTTGACGTCGGGATCCTGATCAACCAAAAAATGGTCTACTATAGCACACGAAAAATCGTCGAAATAGGGGTATGCGCGCTTCAGGGCTATTTTGACCTTCAAAATGGATCGGAATGACCGTGGGGCCAACCGGATGCATAGATAAGGTCTTTACGGACGTCCACAAATTATTTTGGCAGTTTTGACGTCGGGATCCCGATCACCCAAAAAATGGTCTACTATAGCACACGAAAAATCATCGAAATAGGGGTATGCGTGCTTCAGGGCTATTTTGACTTTGAAAATGGATCGGAATTGCCGTGGGGGCCAATCGGATGCATAGACAAGGTCTTCACGGACGTCCACAAATAATTTTGGCAGTTTTGACATCGGGATCCCGATCACCCAAAAAATGGTTTTCTATAGCACACGAAAAATCGTCGAAATAGGTGTATGCACGCTTCGGGGCTATTTTGACCTTGTAAATGGATCGGAATGGCCGTGGGGCCAACCGGATGCATAGACAAGGTCTTAACGGACGTCCACAAATAATTTTGGCAGTTTTGACGTTGGGATCCCGATCAACCAAAAAATGGTCTACTATAGCACACGAAAAATCGTCGAAATAGGGGTATGCGCTTCAGGGCTATTTTGACCTTCAAAATGGATCGGAATGACCGTGGGGCCAACCGGATACATAGAAAAGGTCTTCACGGACGTCCACAAATAATTTGGGTAGTTTTGACGCCGGGATCCCGATCACCCAAAAAATGGTTTACTATAGCACACGAAAAATCGTCGAAATAGGAGTATGCGTGCTTCGGGGCTATTTTGACCTTCAAAATGGATCGGAATTGCCGTGGGGGCCAACCGGATGCATAGACAAGGTCTTCACGGACTTCCACAAATAATTTTGGCAGTTTTGACGTCAGGATCCCGATCACCCAAAAAATGGTTTTCTATAGCACACGAAAAATCGTCGAAATAGGGGTATGCGTGCTTCGGGGCTATTTTGACCTTGTAAATGGATCGGAATGGCCGTGGGGACAATCGGATGCATAGAAAAGATCTTCACGGACGTCCACAAATAATTTTGGCAGTTTTGACGTCGGGATCCCGATCAACCAAAAAATGGTCTACTATAGCACACAAAAAATCGTCGAAAATGGGGTATGCGCGCTTCAGGGCTATTTTGACCTTCAAAATGGATCGGAATGACCGTGGGGCCAACCGGATGCATAGATAAGGTCTTCACGGACGTCCACAAATAATTTTGGCAGTTTTGACGTCGGGATCCCGATCACCCAAAAAATGGTTTACTATAGCACACGAAAAATCATCGAAATAGGGGTATGCGTGCTTCGGGGCTATTTTGACCTTCAAAATGGATCGGAATGACCGTGGGGCCAACCGGATGCATAGACAAGGTCTTCACGGATGTCCACAAATAATTTTGGCAATTTTGACGTCGGGATCCCGATCACCCAAAAAATTGTTTACTATAGCACACGAAAAATCGTCGAAATAGGGGTATGCGCGCTTCGGGGCTATTTTGACCTTCAAAATGGATTGGAATGGCCATGAGGGCCAACCGGATGCATAGACAAGGTCTTCACGGACGTCCATAAATAATTTTGGCAGTTTTGACATCGGGAAATGGATCGGAATGGCCGTGGGGGCCAATCATATGCATAGAAAAGGTCTTCACGGACGTCCACAAATAATTTTGGCATTTTTGACGTTGGGATCCCGATCACCCAAAAATAGTTTACTATAGCACACGAAAAATCATCGAAATAGGGGTATGCGCGCCTCGGGGCTATTTTGACCTTCAAAATGGATTGGAATGGCCGTGGGGGCCAACCGGATGCATAAACAAGGTCTTCACGGACGTCCACAAATAATTTTGGCAGTTTTGACGTTGGGATCCCGATCACCCACAAAATGGTTTACTATAGCACCAGAAAAATCATCGAAATAGGGGTATGCGTGCTTCGGGGCTATTTTGACTCGAAAATGGATCGGAATGGCCGTGGGGGCCAACTTGATGCATAGACAAGGTCTTCACGGACGTCCACAAATAATTTGGGCAGTTTTGACATCGGGATTCCGATCACCCAAAAAATGGTTTACAATAGCACACGAAAAATCATTGAAATAGGGGTATGCGCACTTCGGCGCTATTTTGATCTTGCAAATGGATTGGAATGGCCGTGGGGACCAACCAGATGCATAGACAAGGTCTTCACGGACGCCCACAAATAATTTTGGCAGTTTTGACGTCGGGATCTCGATCACCCAAAAAATGGTTTACTATAGCACACGAAAAATTATAGAAATAGGGGTATGCGCGCTTCGGGGCTATTTTGACCTTCAAAATGGATCAAGATGGCCGTGGGGGCCAACCGGATGCATAGACAAGGTCTTCACGGATGTCCACAAATAATTTTGGCAGTTTTGAATTCGGGATCCCGATCACCCAAAAAATAGTTTACTATAGCACACGATAAATCGTCGAAATAGGGGTATGCGCGCTTCGGGGCTATTTTGATCTTGAAAATGGATCGGAATGGCCGTGGGGACAACCGGATGCATATACAAGGTCTTGACGGACGTCCACAAATAATTTTGGCAGTTTTGACAGCGGGATCCCGATCACCCAAAAAATGGTTAAAATCTTCGAAATACGGGTATGCGCGCTTCGAGGCTATTTTTACCTTGAAAATGGATCAAGATGTCCATGGGGGCCAGCCGGATGCATACACAAGGTCTTCACAGACGTCCACAAATAATTTTGGCAGTTTTGACGTCGGGATCCCAATCACCCAAAAATGGTTTACTATAGCACACGATAAATCATCGAAATAGGGGTATGCGCGCTTCGGGGCTATTTTGACCTTGAAAATGGATCTAAATGGTCGTGGGGGCCAACCAAGGAAAGGAATTCCGAGAACAAGGTCGTCAAATAAACAAAACGGACGTCCACATAATGTTTGCATTTTAGCGTCGGGCATCCCGATCACCCCCAAAACATGGTTTAACTATAGCACACTAAAAATCGTCGAAATAGTGGTATGCGCGCTTCGGGGCATTTTGACCATTGAAAATGGATCGGAATGGCGTGAGGGCCAGCAGGATGGCATAGACAAGGTCTTCACGAGAGCCACAAATACTTTTGGCGTTTTGAACGTCGGGATCCCGATCACCCAAAAAATGGTTTCTATATCACACAAAAATCGGCGAAATAGAGTAATGTGCGCTTCGGAGCTATTTTGAACCTTCAAAATGGACGGAATGGTTGTGGGGGTCAACCCGGATGCATAGACCAAGTCCGTCAATGGACGTCCACATACTTTTGGCAGGTTTGAACGTCGGGATCCCGATCACCCAAAAAATGGTTGATATAGCACACACGAAAATCGTCGAAATGGGTATTCGCGCTTCGGGGCTATTTTGACCTTGAAAATGGATCGGAATGGCCGTGGGGGCCAACCGGATGCATAGACAAGGTCTTCACGGACGTCCACAAATAATTTGGCAGTTTTAACGTCGGGATCCCGATCACCGAAAAAATTGTTTACTATAGCACACGAAAAATCGTCGAAATAAGGGTATGCGCGCTTCGGGGCTATTTTGACCTTCAAAATGGATCGGAATGGCTGTGGGGGACAACCGGATGCATAGACAAGGTCTTGACGGACGTCCACAAATAATTTTGGCAGTTTTGACGTCGGGATCCCGATCACCCAAAAAATGCTTTACAATAGCACACGAAAAATCATCGAAATAGGGGTATGCCCGCTTCGGGGCTATTTTAACCTTTAAAATGGATCGAAATGGCCGTGGGGGCCAATCGGATGCATAGACAAGGTCTTCACGGACGTCCACAAATAATTTTGGCAGTTTTTACGTCGGGATCCCGATCACCCAAAAAATGGTTTACTATAGCACACAAAAAATCGTCGAAATAGGGGTATGCGCGCTTCGGGGTATTTTGACCTTCAAAATGGATCGGAATGGCCGTGAGGGCCAACCGGATGCATAGACAAGGTCTTCACGGACGTCCACAAATAATTTTGGCAGTTTTGACGTCGGGATCCCGATCACCCAAAAAATGGTTTACTATAGCACACGAAAAATTGTCGAAATAGGGGTATGCGCGCTTTAGGGCTATTTTGACCTTGAAAATGGATCGGAATGGCCTTGGGGGCCAACCGGATGCATAGATAAGGTCTTCACGGACGTCCACAAATAATTTTGGCAGTTTTGACGTCGGGAAATGGATCGGAATGGCTGTGGGGGCCAATCGGATGCATAGAAAAGGTCTTCACGGACGTCCACAAATAATTTTGGCAGTTTTGACATTGGGATCCCGATCACCCAAAAAATAGTTTACTATAGCACACAAAAAATCGTCGAAATAGGGGTATGCGCGCCTCGGGGCTATTTTGACCTTCAAAATGGATCGGAATGGCCGTGGGGGCCAACCGGATGCATAGACAAGGTCTTCACGGACGTCCACAAATAATTTTGGCAGTTTTGACGTTGGGATCCCGATCACCCACAAAATGGTTTACTATAGCACCAGAAAAATCGTCGAAATATGGGTATGCGCGCTTCGGGGCTATTTTGACTCGAAAATGGATCGGAATTGCCGTGGGGGCCACCGGATGCATAGACAAGGTCTTCACGGACGTCCACAAATAATTTTGGCAGTTTTGACATCGGATCCCGATCACCCAAAAAATGGTTTTCTATAGTACACGAAAAATCGTCGAAATAGGTGTATGAACGCTTCGGGGCTATTTTGACCTTGTAAATGGATCGGAATGGCCGTGGGGCCAACCGGATGCATAGACAAGGTCTTCACGGACGTCCACAAATAATTTTGGCAGTTTTGACGTCGGGATCCCGATCAACCAAAAAATGGTCTACTATAGCACACGAAAAATCGTCGAAATAGGGGTATGCGCGCTTCAGGGCTATTTTGACCTTGTAAATGGATCGGAATGGCCGTGGGGCCAACCGGATGCATAGACAAGGTCTTCACGGACGTCCACAAATAATATTGGCAGTTTTGACGCCGGGATCCCGATCAACCAAAAAATGGTCTACTTATAGCACACGAAAAATCGTCGAAATAGGGGTATGCGCGCTTCAGGGCTATTTTGACCTTCAAAATGGATCGGAATGACCGTGGGGCCAACCGGATGCATAGACAAGGTCTTCACAGACGCCCACAAATAATTTTGGCAGTTTTGACGTCGGGATCCCGATCACCCAAAAAATGGTTTACTATAGCACACGAAAAATCGTCGAAATAGGGGTATGCGTACTTCGGGGCTATTTTGACTTTGAAAATGGATCGGAATTGCCGTGGGGGCCACCGGATGCATAGACAAGGTCTTCACGGACGTCCACAAATAATTTTGGCAGTTTTGACATCGGATCCCGATCACCCAAAAAATGGTTTTCTATAGTACACGAAAAATCGTCGAAATAGGTGTATGAACGCTTCGGGGCTATTTTGACCTTGTAAATGGATTGGAATGGCCGTGGGGCCAACCGGATGCATAGACAAGGTCTTCACGGACGTCCACAAATAATTTTGGCAGTTTTGACGTCGGGATCCCGATCAACCAAAAAATGGTCTACTATAGCACACGAAAAATCGTCGAAATAGGGGTATGCGCGTTTCAGGGCTATTTTGACCTTCAAAATGGATCGGAATGATCGTGGGGCCAACCGGATACATAGACAAGGTCTTCACGGACGTCCACAAATAATTTGGGCAGTTTTGACGTTGGGATCCCGATCACCCAAAAAATGGTTTACTATAGCACACGAAAAATCGTCGAAATAGGGGTATGCGTGCTTCGGGGCTATTTTGACCTTCAAAATGGATCGGAATTGCCGTGGGGGCCAACCGGATGCATAGACAAGGTCTTCACGGACTTCCACAAATAATTTTGGCAGTTTTGACGTCAGGATCCCGATCACCCAAAAAATGGTTTTCTATAGCACACGAAAAATCATCGAAATAGGGGTATGCGTGCTTCGGGGCTATTTTGACCTTGTAAATGGATCGGAATGGCCGTGGGGACAATCGGATGCATAGAAAAGGTCTTCACGGACGTCCACAAATAATTTTGGCAGTTTTGACGTTGGGATCCCGATCACCCGAAAAATAGTTTACTATAGCACACAAAAAACCATCGAAATAGGGGTATGCGCGCCTCGGGGCTATTTTGACCTTCAAAATGGATCGGAATGGCCGTGGGGGCCAACCGGATGCATAGACAAGGTCTGCACGGACGTCCACAAATAATTTTGGCAGTTTTGACGTTGGGATCCCGATCACCCACAAAATGGTTTACTATAGCACCAGAAAAATTGTCGAAATAGGGGTATGCGCGCTTCGGGGCTATTTTGACTCGAAAATGGATCGGAATGGCCGTGGGGGCCAACTTGATGCATAGACAAGGTCTTCACGGACGTCCACAAATAATTTGGGCAGTTTTGATGTCGGGATCCCGATTACCCAAAAAATGGTTTACTATAGCACACGAAAAATCGTCGAAATAGGGGTATGCGTGCTTCGGGGCTATTTTGACCTTCAAAATGGATCAAGATGGCCGTGGGGGCCAACCGGATGCATAGACAAGGTCTTCACGGACTTCCACAAATAATTTTGGCAGTTTTGACGTTGGGATCCCGATCACCCAAAAAATGGTTTACTATAGCACACGAAAAATTATAGAAATAAGGGTATGCGCGCTTCGGGGCTATTTTGACCTTCAAAATTGATCAGAATAGCCGTGGGGGCCAACCATATGCATAGACAAGGTCTTCACGGATGTCCACAAATAATTTTGGTAGTTTTGACGTCAGAATGCCGATCACCCAAAAAATGGTTTACTATAGCATACGAAAAATCATCGAAATAGGGGTATGCGTGCTTCGGGGCTATTTTGACCTTGTAAATGGATCGGATTGGCCGTGGGGCCAACCGGATGCATTGACAAGGTCTTCACGGACGTCCACAAATAATTTTGGCAGTTTTGACGTCGGGATCCTGATCAACCAAAAAATGGTCTACTATAGCACACGAAAAATCGTCGAAATAGGGGTATGCGCGCTTCAGGGCTATTTTGACCTTCAAAATGGATCGGAATGACCGTGGGGCCAACCGGATGCATAGATAAGGTCTTTACGGACGTCCACAAATTATTTTGGCAGTTTTGACGTCGGGATCCCGATCACCCAAAAAATGGTCTACTATAGCACACGAAAAATCATCGAAATAGGGGTATGCGTGCTTCAGGGCTATTTTGACTTTGAAAATGGATCGGAATTGCCGTGGGGGCCAATCGGATGCATAGACAAGGTCTTCACGGACGTCCACAAATAATTTTGGCAGTTTTGACATCGGGATCCCGATCACCCAAAAAATGGTTTTCTATAGCACACGAAAAATCGTCGAAATAGGTGTATGCACGCTTCGGGGCTATTTTGACCTTGTAAATGGATCGGAATGGCCGTGGGGCCAACCGGATGCATAGACAAGGTCTTAACGGACGTCCACAAATAATTTTGGCAGTTTTGACGTTGGGATCCCGATCAACCAAAAAATGGTCTACTATAGCACACGAAAAATCGTCGAAATAGGGGTATGCGCTTCAGGGCTATTTTGACCTTCAAAATGGATCGGAATGACCGTGGGGCCAACCGGATACATAGAAAAGGTCTTCACGGACGTCCACAAATAATTTGGGTAGTTTTGACGCCGGGATCCCGATCACCCAAAAAATGGTTTACTATAGCACACGAAAAATCGTCGAAATAGGAGTATGCGTGCTTCGGGGCTATTTTGACCTTCAAAATGGATCGGAATTGCCGTGGGGGCCAACCGGATGCATAGACAAGGTCTTCACGGACTTCCACAAATAATTTTGGCAGTTTTGACGTCAGGATCCCGATCACCCAAAAAATGGTTTTCTATAGCACACGAAAAATCGTCGAAATAGGGGTATGCGTGCTTCGGGGCTATTTTGACCTTGTAAATGGATCGGAATGGCCGTGGGGACAATCGGATGCATAGAAAAGATCTTCACGGACGTCCACAAATAATTTTGGCAGTTTTGACGTCGGGATCCCGATCAACCAAAAAATGGTCTACTATAGCACACAAAAAATCGTCGAAAATGGGGTATGCGCGCTTCAGGGCTATTTTGACCTTCAAAATGGATCGGAATGACCGTGGGGCCAACCGGATGCATAGATAAGGTCTTCACGGACGTCCACAAATAATTTTGGCAGTTTTGACGTCGGGATCCCGATCACCCAAAAAATGGTTTACTATAGCACACGAAAAATCATCGAAATAGGGGTATGCGTGCTTCGGGGCTATTTTGACCTTCAAAATGGATCGGAATGACCGTGGGGCCAACCGGATGCATAGACAAGGTCTTCACGGATGTCCACAAATAATTTTGGCAATTTTGACGTCGGGATCCCGATCACCCAAAAAATTGTTTACTATAGCACACGAAAAATCGTCGAAATAGGGGTATGCGCGCTTCGGGGCTATTTTGACCTTCAAAATGGATTGGAATGGCCATGAGGGCCAACCGGATGCATAGACAAGGTCTTCACGGACGTCCATAAATAATTTTGGCAGTTTTGACATCGGGAAATGGATCGGAATGGCCGTGGGGGCCAATCATATGCATAGAAAAGGTCTTCA
>JABWTJ010001454.1:0-56268 GCA_016801875.1 Solanum sitiens
ACGACCCCGTATGACTTCTTGACAGTGTTTCACCATTCTTGAGGCTAAAGATAATCTTTTCACCTTCCGAATCCATTTTCGATTCGTGGAATCTATTTTCTTGTCCTATGTTTGGGGGAGGGTTTTGAATTGGAAACTGTGGTGGGAAAAACCCTTGTTTGGATACATGAGATAAACGGTTGACCTAGGGTTGATATTATTGATTATAATACAGGTAATCAGATATTGTTTGTTGATCCTTGCATATATTATATATTTGTAGACCTAGAACAAGCAGAAAGAATACGAAAAGGGAAGATTCAAGCTCCTTAGCGGATTCAAACTTGGATTCGAGGTATGTGATGGTTGTGATTCTATGATTGTGTAATGTATGTATGTTCATGCTTCATTATGATACTTGTATGTATATGATTGTTGCATTATTGATCACACTTGTTATAAATGAGATAGATGAATGAATTTATGCATGAATCACTTCTTGATTGGGTACCATGTTCCGGTATGCTAATTGTTTTGGTTTGGGTTTGATGAGTCCTCAAATTGGACTCATCAAGGGCCTTATTTAATGCAAATAGTGTCCTCAATTGTGTATGTTATCTCAATATCTGATAAAAACTTCTAAGTTTCAGGTATTTGGGGATTTGGTAGGATCATGAACATTTAGGCACAAAACGGATAAAAAAAGCTAAAGATTCAAAGTACGCATCACCAAGCACACTTGGCGCTACGCCATGTAAAAAAGTTCTGTTTTCTGGTACAACAACTGAGTCATGAAGGAGGTGGATCAAAAACCAACGAAAAGAAATAGTCGATGCTTCACCGAATAATTTCGCGAAGCAGAGTTATTCCACCCAACGATACAATATCCATGGATATTAAGGCAAGCCACAAACGGCGACGAACTAAAGAAAGGGCGAGTCGCCGAATCGCTCGGTGATTCACGACTAAAGATGGCGAATGGATCCACCAGCACCAAATCTGAAGTCTATAAACATTGAACTGTTTTATTGTTTAGAAGAAAATCTTAGAGAGAAAATATAAACTTAATATTTTATTTTAGAAACTTTATTCTTAAGGTTTCTCTCAAGTTTGGAGAGGGTTTTTAGGAAGTTTGAAGAAAGAAGTTCTCCTTCCAAACTTGGAAGTGATTCTTCTCCATTTACCTTCCTTTGCTATTTTTAAGGTTTAACCTATTATACCCACTTGATTACTTTATCATTTTAAGTATATTTGATTATTGCTGTATGTGTGGATAAAACCCTCCATTCTTGGGGTGTGATTTAGCAAATATCTGTTGATATTACTGTTGGGTCTTGCTTGCTGCTAGGATTATATGTATTTTAATTATGATTTCATCTACATATTGTGGTTTAATTTAATAGGCTTGTAATTGCAAATACAAAACTACCAATGTATTTTTGCCTTGCCCAAGAGGGAGGTCGCGAAACCAAGACCAGTAGACTGATGGCCTGAGGAGTGGATCGACATGAGGTTCAACCCGAGAGGCTGAGCCCTAGTACCATATCCAAGCAACCCCTATCGAATGATCATGGTGCGGTAAAGGCATAGGCTGGTTAGTTTAGACGAGTGGTGTCCGAGAGGAACCCATTTGATATGGGGTATGTTGCTCGAGATGGAACTTACTTTAACCTAAAGCTTAGCCTAGTCACCATTTTCTTGCAAATTTTCATATCAAAATCATGTACCCATTAGTTTGTGTCAACATAGATTGCGGTCACGCCCCAAGAACTCTCTCCAATACTTGTTTTGTCCTTTATTTTTGGTATTTTACTACTTGTGACAAAAATCTTTTTTTCTTGATTTATGACACTTTGGTGTCACAAATTGAATCTAATTTTTGTATAACTAGAAAAAGTCATGAGCTATCACTATTTAGAACTAAATTCTAAGCAACTACTTCTTTCACTACCACTCCCCTGGGATACGACCTCAACCCTTGGTTGGGTTACTTTACTGGCTTTGATTCGTAGACACTCAAACTGTAGGTTAGTATCGTTGATCAAGAAATATAAAAGATACACATATTGAAGCATCAAAATGGCGCCGCCGCTGCGAAGTGTAGTTACTTTTAACTATAGGCTTTGTTGGTATAGTTCTATATTAGTGGTGTAATTACTAAAGCTACTTTGTGCACTGATTTTCTTCTCCTATGTGTGAACTTTATGTTGGCATCATTCTCTAGCTTGCTGCCTGTTTGTATCGGTTTGATTTTTTATATTTTAAATAGGTTTTGATTTTTTGATACAGGTGTAAATTTTATCGGTTCTCTATACCGATTAAAAAAGGGGTTTTAGACATAAATTAATGTATGTGTGTGTATGTATATGTATTGTACATCCAGTCTGCTAAGTTTTTAATGTGCTTCCGTTCTTTCATGGTTTGTTGCTCGGGCTATGAATATGCTTATGGTTTTTCTTTATTTCTTGTCTAGGTTGTGAATGTCTTCAAACTGAAATGTCTTTTTCATTCTAGGGTCATTGGTATTTGCACATAGCTTTGTTTATATAACATTTGGTCTAGTAAATATTTTGTTTGAGTATGAGAACTTGTTAGATCTCGTGATGTTTTTTTAATTGAGTTTCATCGTTTGACACATTTAAATAATTATTTCAGGTCATTCGATATGATTTTAAAAAATAATGCCTATAAAATATTTCAATGTGGCGAACCATTGTGAAAATTTATTGAACACACTATTATTATTTTCGACTAAAAAATTGGTCCTTAAAGTTTGTGAATTTTAGCGTCAAACTAAGTGAATTTTCTAGACAAAAATATTAGACGCTAAATGGGGTAAATTAAGATGGTTTCAAAAGGATATTCTAGCCTTTATAATTACCACCAAACCATTGTCGTTAAAGATATGAACTTTTAGCGATATTTTTATCGAATTTACCAACTATCAAAATGGATGGTACATGAACATAATTGTCGTAGTAAATTTTATTTAAAAATTATCTTTATTGGCAGTAGAACTAATGCGCTTTAGCAGCAATTAGTAGGATTTACCGACTATAAAAATGGACACTACAAAAGTATAACTACTATTTTTATTGGATTTAACAACCATCTTAATTGCCGCAAGCAATTGTCGCTAGAACAAATGTGTTTTAGAGACAATTTACTTAGTTTTACTTTCTATATAAATGGATGCTACATGATAAAACTAACCACTTTTGATTTGATTTTGTAGACTTCTTAATTTGTTCAACCAACTGCCACTAAATCAAATGAGTTTTAACGTCAAAAGAGCTTGACTTTACCAGCTTTTGTCCAAATGGCTGCAAAAGCCTTTGCCGACCCTTGATACAGCAGCCAAAGAGTATTGGATGATAATAGCTATAGCGTCTATAGTTATGGACGCTAATTTCATTTTTAATGGCCGCTATATCCTTTTTTGTTGTAATGACTTACTCCTTGTTAAGTTGGTCCATATAGAATTTCCAAGAGGATAGGAAAGTAGATTATGAGTTGGAGCTAAAACAAGAGTTAGCGGCGGTTAATCTGGTGTTTAATATCTCCATTTTGAAGAAGTGCATGTGTGATCCTTCCTTGATCATTCAAGCTGAGAATATTGATATCAAAGATAACTTGTCTTATGGGGATGTTCCAGTGCAAATCCTAGATCCTTAAGTTCGCAAGTTGAGAGCAAAAGAGGTAGCATCAATCAAGGTACTTTGGAGGAACCAATTTGTTGAAGAAGCTACTTGGGAAGCTAAGAGGACATGAAGAAGAGACATTTGCATTTGTTTGAATACGGAGAAAATGCAGACCAAGGCACAAAGTTTCTTCTAAGTACTATCCAAATTTTAGTAAGCATGTTGTTTGGCTGCAGTTGCTTGTGGGTGTTTGAAGTTGATGTTGCTACCTTATGTCTAGTAAGAGTAATCAAATTAAAGAACGAATGTCCCCTAGGTGGAGATATTGTAATATCTCGCAACTAGATAGAATTGGAAAAGAGTTTTAAATCTGAAAATACATATTTTTGGAAAGAATAAGAAAATCTGAAAATTTTAAATAAGTTAAAAGTGTGTTTTGGTAATTTCAAACGACCATAACTCCAATCCCAGAATGAGTTAGGTGTAGTTACAGATATGGTTGGAAAGCCCTTAGAATAATCATTCAAGCGCCGCGGAGTTTGCGGGATTCCGAGTTTGGATGAGTGAGTTATGTCTTTCGGAAGTTGGATGTTGGATTAAGGAAAGCCCAATCCATATTTGGGAAGGCAAAAGTTGTCTTTCCCTTACCTAATTAAATTAATTCATTTTTAGAAATTAATATGGGTCAAACTAGACCTTTGTTTTGTTTAAAAAAAATAGAATTCATGCTAGGGCTTGGTGAAGAGAGAAAAGAGGAGAAAAGAGGAGAGAAATCAAGAATCGTCAACAACGCTTAAGCTTTGCGAGTGGAATTCTTCAAGGGTGATCTCTAAAAAGGTATGTGAGATCACATAGTGTTGGGTTATTTCAGTCACGCGTCAAGCATGTTTTAATTCAGCAAATTCAGTTTTTGAGTGTTAATAAATTGAGTTCTTGAATAACATTGTTGAAACTTTTGTTGAGGTCTTGATGGTTCTTTTGTTGAAGTTTCTTGATGATTTGATTCATGTTTCCAGGTGGAATTTCGGGTTGAATCTATTGTATATTAATTGTACTAGTGATCCAAAGTGTTTGGGGGAAAGAACCATTGGATTTTAGAAGGTTTAGAAATGAAAAACGAAGGAGAAAAGTCGGAGAACGCCTCAGGATAGCCCAGGCGAATTTCGCTTCCTAGAGCCCGAAAGGTATATCTTTTACTATTGGCCTCTGGATTACCGCGCCAGCAATAACGCCCCACCCAACTCTTTGATGTTTGAGGGTTGGCACCCCACGCCTCTCAGAGCGCCAGGGTCGCCAATTCTCCCTATTATACCCCATCTTTCCGTACTAGTTCCCTAGTGATGTAGCTATGTTTCCTAGTTGATTCTAAAATATCATGAAAATTATCCCTAAACATGAGATCATGAACATTGAAGCCATAATTCAATTCCTGGAAATCTAAGTCAATGTCAAAGAAGTCAAGAGTCAAGTCTAACAGTTAATAAGAAAGTCAAAGCAAAGTACTTTAAAGTTTTCAAGAGTCTTTAGAAACGTTTTAAGTTTGTTTTTAAGACTCAAGTTTCATGTTTAGTAAATTGTAATGAGTTGAGTTCATTTCTCAAATTTTATAAGGGAACTAAGTATTCTCTAAGAGTTCATAATTTTTTTCACATTTGAACAAGAAAGGGAACATCGATTCCAAGAGAGCTTTTAAGCTAAGTGTTGAGTAATTATCTCAACCCAAAGAAAGAAGTTGTTTTAAAAAAATATGAGCTAAAAATATTTTGGGAGTAATATTGAGCACAATATGGGGATGCGAGTTCATATTAACTCAAGTCTCCATGAACCATATAGTCATCATGGTTATTAAAGGGTCATACTTTTTAGATAATCACTTAAGTTAAGCTAGTAGCTCCACTAAGTTAAGTTGTTTTATGTAACGACAAAGTATATGATAGTTCTAGCAACATGAGAAAGGCGTTCTATCACCACTTAGGCTGATAATGGTGGTTATTGGTTAGATCCCACAGAAACTAGTTACTTTATTACATTTGTATAGTTGAGTTTGTTATTGAATTTTCTTAAACGAACTAAGGTTTTCCACTGTCTTACAAGCTTTATATATATTTCATGTGTCTTAGTGCTTTATGTTGAGTTAAATTATTCATTGAGTTGAGAAGAGCCAATGTTAGTGTTTCCTTCACATCCTTTTCAAGCATAAGTTGTGTTTAGCTTTCAAACTCGCATACTCGTACATTCACTGTACTGATGCCAGTTGGTGTGTATCATCTTATGATGCAGATGCATGTAACTAGTATCATCGTGATCCAGTGAGCCAAGTAGGAATGTCGATCTCTTGAGTCATACCCCCTGGTTTCTAATGTTCTACATTGACTTGCTGGCAGTTGGGGCACTTACTCACAAAATCTGCTATATCCCTCTTCATGCCATTTCATCAATAGACTTTCCGCAGATAGCGGTACATCTTAGTGGCACCTGGATGAATAGAATACCTGGAGTTATGGGCTTCTGAAAGAATATGTTATCTCAACTAGCCCACATCAGGAACACATAATCTACCCTAGTAGCAAAGTACACCATCTCCCTCTTGGGAGAAAACCTCCACTAACTGATTGTGGACTGCACCTTTAAGTTCAAACAGGATTGGATCACTGTCTTGCTTTTCCTTAACCCCCACTACCGAAGAAGATTTTGCCTCTTTCTGAACTGTTACACCATTGTCTGATATTCTCATAAGGCGAATTCCCAAGCGAGCAAGCATGTGAACATCCTTCACTAGCTCTTTCATTTCTTCCTCAACATGGGCTACACTACCTATAAATAATCTGCTAAGAGCATCTGCTACTACATTCGCCTTACCAGGATGGTAATGCACACTCATATCATAATCCTTAAGGAACTCAAGCCATCTCCTCTGGCGAAGATTCAACTCTTTCTGGGTGATCACATACTGAAGGCTATTATGATCAGTGAACACATCTACATGAACACTATAAAAGTAGTGTCTCCATATCTTTAGTGTAAACACCACTGCTGCAAGATCGAGGTCATGAGTTGGATAGTTCTTCTTATGCACCTTAAGCTGTCTAGAAGCATAAGCTATAACCTTATCTCGTTGCATCAACACACAACCAAGGCCAACTCTGGATGCATCGCAATAGATCACATAACCATCTGAACCCTCTAATAGAGTAAGACAGGAGCTCTAGTCAATCTAGTTTTCAATTCTGTGTTGCTTTTCTCACAATCATCTGACCATTGGAACTTGACCATCTTCTGAGTCAACCTAGTCAATAGTAAGGCTATAGATGAAAATCCTTCCACGAACCTTCTATAATAACCCGCTAGACCTAAGAAACTTCTGATATATGTAGAAAAGGTAGGTCTGGGCCATTGTTTCACTGCTTCTATCTTCTGCGAATCCACTCGCTAGATATAATGTGACTAAGAAAAGCAACGGATTGCAACCAGAACTCACATTTGCTAAACTTAGCGAATAACTGGCGATCTTTGAGAGTCTGCAGAACAACTCTAAAATGACTTGCATATTCTTTCTCATTCCTAGAGTAAATGAGGATATCATCAATAAAGACGATAACGAACAAGTCCAGGTACTATTTGAACACCCTATTCATCAAAATCCATGAAACCTGCAAGAGCATTGGTTAGTCCAAATGACATAACTACAAATTCATAATGACCATACCGAGTTCTGAAGGCTATTTTTGGAATGTCACTATCTCTGACTTTGAGCTAATGATAACTCGATCTGAGGTCTATCTTTGAGAAATGACTAGCACCCTGAAGTTGGTCAAACAAGTCATCAATCCTGGGGATGGGATACTTATTCTTGATTGTGACCTTGTTCAACTGTCTATAGTCAATACACATTTTAAGAGAACCATCTTTCTTCTTTACGAACAACACTAGTGCACCCCATGGTGAAATGCTAGGTCTAATGAAACCCTTATCTACAAGGTCTTTCAACTACTCTTTCAATTCCTTAAGCTCTACTGGAGCCATTCTGTAAGGAGAAATAGAAATAGGCTGGGTATCTTGAAGGAAATCAATTCCAAAGTTGATTTCTCTTTCGGGAGAAACTCCGGGAAGATCTTCTGAAACACTTCTGGAAATTCACTTACTACTGGAACTGACTCAACAGTTGAGGTTTCAGATCGAGAATCATTAACCCAAACTATATAATAGAGATAACCCTTAGAGATCATCTTTGTGGCCTTAAGGTAAGAAATAAATCGACCCATAGGCGCTAAGCTACTACACTTCCATTCTAAGATTGGTTCGTCAGGAAACTGGAAACGAACAATCCTAGTTCTACAATTGACTGAGGTATAACATGAATTTAACCAATCCATGCCTATAATGACATCAAAGTCTACCATTTCTAACTCTACAAGATCTTCTGAGGTGAATTTCTGAGAGACTGTGACATGGCAATTTCTGTATACCCGTCTAGCTATAACTTGGTCACCGACTAGAGTAGAGACTGAGAAAGGTTCTGAGAGAGTTTCTGGATTGACACTGAATTGGACTTCTATGTAAGGAGTTACAAAAGAAAGAGTAGCCCCTAGATCTAACAATGCATAAACATCAAGGTCAAAGACTCGTAACATACCAGTGACTACATCAGGAGAACCTTCCTAATCCTTGCAAGCCTAAAGAGCATACAACCTGATCTGGCGCTGACCGCCACCTGTACCAGATGAGTTACCCTGCTGAGTCAGGCGATTTACTGGTGCTGATAAAGTTGTAGACTGAGCTCTACCATTTCCACCTCCTTGACCCTGTCTCGAAGGACAATTCCTCAACCTGTGACCAGACTGACCGCGCCCAAAACATCCTTATTTTCCTACAAGACACTCGCCCGGATGGTTCTTACGGGCAAGCGGGGTAAGTCTTGGTGCCTGAAACACTTCCCTGAGACTTAGAGCCTAGTGCTCTAGCCTTCTGGTCAAACTTGTTCTTGGAGGATGAAACACTAGCTGATGAAGGGGCTGGAGATGAGAACTTCTGCTGACTCTGCGAGCGATTTCCACTACCCAATTTCTGCTGAGAATAGTCATAGTTCCCAGTCCTAGCCTTCTTATTCTCTTTGGCATGTTCCCTAATCTTATCACCCTCAACCTGCTGAGCATGAGTCATAAGCCTAGAGATGTTCATATCTGCAGTAACATAGCATTTCTGCACTCTGTTTTCACCAAATCCGACACACCATACAAGAACTTATTCATCTGAGCCCTGGAGTCAGCAACCATGTGAGGAGCATACCTGGAAAGTTGGTTAAACTTCAACCCATACTCTGGGACTGTCATGTTTCCCTGCCTTAATTTCATGAATTCTTGAGCCTTTGCTTCTCTAAAATCTATTGGGAAAAACCTGTCGAGAAAAGTCTCACTGAAGCACTCCCAAGTAATATGAGTTGCATTTGCACCCCTATTCTCCTTCCACTGAGTGTACCAGATATGATCCACGTCTTTCAGCTGGTATGACATCAACTCAACCGGATCATTCCCAGTAACCTGCATCACCTCAAAGATCTTCTTGATGTCATCCAAGATATTCTGAGGATCCTAATTAGTCTGCGATCCTAAGAACTCAGGCGGATTCATCCTAACAAAGTCACGGACCCTTGCTATTGCTGACCAACCATTTTCATTCAGAAGAGCATGAACCCGATTGTTCTGGTGGGTCATACTCTGAGCCAACATCTGTATGCAATTCCTAAACTCAATATTTGAGACTTCTCGATCTGGGACTAGAGGAGCAGCGTTTGCATTCCTGGCATTCGCATTCCTAGCATTAGCTCTACTAGGAGGCATGATCTGAAACGTAGAATGTCAAGTTAGAATGGGATTAGATCATACCTTACGCACGATAAGAGTAACAACAAAGTGAAGTTTTCCTAAAACACTTCATAGCCTCCCTCTCATTAGATGTGGTGCACTTCACACCCATGAAAAGGACTCTACTCAGTGCGACTTTTCAGACATCCTAGGACTCTTGAACCTAGTGATCTGATACCATGTTTTGTCACGCCCCGAGCTACCCCCGAGACACGGACATAGAACCTAGGACCACAAGTGATCTCAAGCTAACCCTGCTGGCATGATCATGAGCATACTAAAGATAATAAACTGTTGCGGAAGCTAAATCATACTTAAAATAAAAAGATGGGGAATACCCATATGCTAAAACTAATATATATGAAATATGATGAGTTTTATACAGAGAAATATTAACTCAACGCTAAGCTGAAACTAACTATGTCTGAAAATAGCCTCTAAACTGGACTAGAAGTACTGGGACAAGCCCCAGCTAAATATAGAAAAAATTGAAACTAAATTACTGAAAGACTGAAATGAAAATCATGACTGTTGTCCTCAGAGAATGAGGACTCACCATTGAATCTGCTGAACTGGAGATCGAAAATCGATCTATGCGTGATCTGGATGCTAAGAACCTGAACCTACATCACGAGAAGATGTAGCGCACGTATGCGTCAATACTTGAAAGGTACTGAGCATGTAGGATAGAATAAAGATAAAACAAAACATAACTGAACAAGAACAAAATCAAGTTTAATAATGTGAACATGATATAGAGAATTCTGAGCTAACTGAATGCAATGACCAATTTATAACATGCTAAAAGTGAATACTGAATATACTGATAAATGGTCAATGCAAGAGAGTCTGATTGAACTGTGGGAGCTACTCATTACCGATAATAAAACCACATGAGCTAAATGTGGAGTCCGATGTATACTCCCCATCGAGAGGACCCAATATACCATGCCAAAGGTATAAAGGCGTGTTGGCATGATCACTACACTGATGCCCACAAAGGGGACTTACAACCTACTTGGCTAGTAGTTCTGGGACTATTGGGTAGGCTTAACCCTAGTCCAACTCGGTATTATGCTACTCCCATTGATTTATATAGTTAATTGATTATGTGTGAATTTTCTGTAAATATTGGATAGCTAAAAAATGAACATGCAAACTGAAAATGCAACAATTAATCTGGTAATTATGCATTTATAACTGAGGCATGTATATCTGAAGTAACTGAAATATCTGACCTAGCATGTGTAATTCAAGAACTAAAGAAATACATAGCTAGGGTTATGAAATTCATGCAATAATCTGAGTAATAACATGATAATCTGATTTGGAACATATAACTAATAAATTCATGAAGTTCTGTTAAAGTTCTAGAAACCCTAGGTCTAATCATAATATGCGAGCTCTAAGATCACATCTTTGGAATAAAATCAGTTAGAAAAGGAAATCCAATTAGAGTAGGGATTTAATGGGTGAAAGGAACCCACTAGTGAAATCCCACATACCTGGTGATGAAATTCACGGAAAAGTACTTAGATTTTGTGGCTGGAACTGCTGGAAATTTGGTGCGTTCTTGAATGGGAGTTCTTGAGATTTTTCTCCTTTCTTGCTTCTAATTTTCTGACTTTTGATTAATGATTTTGACTTAGGTAAGTTTTAGTTATGTTTCTAGGCTTAAACTGACTAAAATCTGATGATTTAGGGTCAAAATGACGTATCTTTAGGATTAAACAAAGTGAGAAAAGACCAAAAGACCCATGGGTAAGTTGCTGTCGGACCAAACGACGACCTGGACAGACGGTCCGTCGTTCCATCGACGGTCCGTCATTTGGGTTCGTAGGTTGGGTCTGTTCGACAGGCATTTACTAAAACAGGCATAACTTTTTACTCGTAGCTCTGATTTTATCAAGGTTGGTTCATATGGAAAGCTAATTAAATTATCTATCTGTTGATATGTCATGGGACACCTAATTCATTTTGTGTTAAGAGTTATAATCATTTGAATTTGACCCTACTGCTTTTCCCCCTAACTGGCTGCTAGTTCCCACCTACGGTCAGACCTACGGACCGTGGGTCCACATACGGACCGTGCTGGTCACCCGTGGTCCTTGTCAGAGTGTGGATGAAGGGGGTCTCGATCGAGGGTCACAGACTATGAACCGTAGGTTCGTCTATCGACCAAGACTTAACCAATTTTCCTAGGCTGAGATTTTTGGGAGTTTCTAACCCCATCGACATGTGCAAGACGGACCGTGGGTCAGGCTATGGTTCGTCGATGCCACCGTTGGTTGCACCTGCAGATTTTTCTGAAAAGCTGGTTTTTGGTTTGTTTTGAATACGGGGTGTTACAGTAGCAATCCCAATTATTATAAAAAATTATTACCACCACTACAAGTAAAATTAATCATTAAAGGGATTAAATGACATTATGGGAGGTAACAAAGAATAGGGACATCTCAAAATAATCAGTTGTAACATCCCGTATCTAAAACAGAACAAATATCATCTTTTCAAAAATCTGCAGGCGCAATCGACGATCACTATCGACGGATTATAGTTTGATCTACGGCCCGTACTGCACATCCTTCGTTTGCCACTGAAACTCTCCCATAACTCAGTTTAAAAAAATTGGCTAAGTCTCGACCCACGGACAGACCTACGGTCCGTAAGTCAGACTACGATCCATAGTCTGTGTCCATGGATCAAGACCCCATTTACAACAGCCTCTGACAAGAACCACGATTGACCAGCACGGACCGTCATTCGATCTACTATTCGTAGGTCTGACCGTAGGTGGAAGTTAGCAGTTAGTTAGGGGGGAATGCTGTTGGGTCAACTTCAAATGGTCATAACTCTTAGCACAAAATAGATTAGGTGTCATATAACCTATCAAAAGATAGATAATTGAATAATCTTTCCATAGCCACCACGTTTGCTTAAAGCAGACCTCCAAGTAAAAAGGTATGCCCGTTTTAGTAAAGGTCTACCGAACAAACCCAACCTATGGACCGTCGATTGAACGACGTACAGTCAGTCCAGGTCGTCGTTTGGTCCGACAACAATTAACTCAGTGTTCTTTTGGTCTTTTCCCACTTCGTTTAAACCCTAAGATACATTGTTTTGACCCTAAATCATCAGATTTTAGTCAGTTTAAGACTAGAAACATAACTAAAACTTACCTAAGTCAAATAATTAAATCAAAACTTAGAAAATTAGAAGCAAGAAAGGACAAAAAGGTCAAGATTTCTAGTTTGAGAACGCAACAAGGTTCCATTCGTTCCAGCCCCAAAATCTAAATATTTCTCCATAGATTTCATCACCAAGTATGTGAGATTTCACTAGTGATTTCCTTTCACCCATTAGATCCCTAGTTTTCAGTCAGTTCTTGATTCTCTTATCATGGTTAAACCTAAATTTTGTAGAATTAAAGTAGATCAACAAAAATTAGGTAGATATATGTTCCAAATCAGATTGTGAAGTTATTATTCAGTTTATCGTATGAATTTCAGAATCCTAGCTATGCATTTCTTCAGTTCTTGAATTAGACATGCTAGGTTAGATATTTCAGTTACTTCAGATTTACATGCCTCAGTTATTAATGCATAGTTATTAGATTAATTATTGCACTCTCAGTTTACATGTTCAATTTTGAGCTCTCTAGTATTTACAGAAATTCAGTCATAATGTCTTAGTCACTTAATTCATTGGGAGTAGCATAATGCCGAGTTGGACTATGGTTTCGCGTAGCCAAATAGTCCCAGAACTATTAGCCAAGTAGGTTGTAAGTGTGGGAATAAGTTTAGTGATCACGCCAACATGCCTTTATAACTCTGGCAAGATATATTGGGTCCTGTCGATGGGGCATATACATCGGACTCCACATTTAGTTCATGTGGTTTTATTATCTTTCATTAGTAGCTCCCACAGTTCAGTCAGACTCTATTGCATTAACCATTTATCAGTATATTCAGTATTCAGTTTTAGCATGTTATAAATTGGTCATTACATTTAGTTATCTCAGCATTCCGTATATCATGTTTAGACCATTTTACTTGTGTTTGTGCTTGTTCATTATGTTTTAGTTCAGCTTTACTCTATCCTACATTCTCATTACCTTGAAGTACTGACGCATACATGCGCTACATCTTCTCGTGATGTAGGTTCAGGTTATCAGCACCCAGATCACGCTTAGATCAATTTCCGATCTCCAGTTCAGCAGATTCAGTGGTGAGTCCTCATTCTTTGAGGACAATAGTTACGAGTTTCTCTTTAATATATAGTCATTTTGTTTTAGTTTTTCCTAGACTGAGCTGGTGCCTATCCCAACATTTTTAGTCAGTTTATAGGCTTTTTTCAGACATAGTTAGTTTCAACTTAGTATTAAGTTAATAACTTCCTTGTATAAAACTCATCAGTATTTCAAATATCTCAGTTATAGAATATGGGTATTCCCTATCTTTTCATTTTAAATTATCATTTAGCTTGCGCATCACTTATTTTCTTTAGTATGCTCATTATCATGTAATATGGGTTATCTTGGGACCACTTGTGGTCCTAGGTCCCGTTTCCGTGTCTCGGGGGTAGCTCGGGGCGTGACATCAGTGATTTAATAACCAAACTTATCAATTTTTACCAAGAATCAACAATCAAGGTATTGTTAAAAATACAAGAGCAAACTTTCACACAATATTCTTGTGAAGCAAACAATGAGCTAAGTGATCAAGAGCATCAAGCACATGAAGGAGACTATAATTGAACCTTGTATCACACATAAATAGTTTGTAAAATCTTAAAGTCATAACTAGTTGTTCTATTTTAGGACTAAGAGAACTTCTACACCAAACATGCATAGAACTTTCATCACAATGCATATAAGAAAGAAGAATAAAATTGCTAAGATGAGATAATGACTTTAAAAGAAATGTACTCGGACGGATCGGTTAAATATCCTTCTTTTGAAAAGTTTGACACTTTCAAAAGATTCGCCAAAGATTCGCCTTGTTCACTGGTTTGGAGCTGTTGTTCGGAAATGAGAGAGGGGAGAGGAGGCAGGCGACTGGGCACCGCTACTGGCGCCAATTGGTTGCTGGCTTCAACGGAGCACACAGGCCGGAGGTTTCCTCGTCACTGCTGTTCTTCACCGGCTGGCTGCTAATTTTGTGACGGAGATGGCTGCTGCTGTTTTTTTTTTGTTTCGCCTGCTAGTGGCGTTGTTTCTGCCAGCTGGAGCTCCTAGCGGTCCTTACATCATCGTAGTCGCTTGGTTTATGCTGTTTCGTTGCTACTACGGCTGGTTGCTTTCATTTTCCACAACGGAGAAAGGAGAGGCGAGAAGTAGAGGCAGCTAGCGGCTGATGGACTCGCCAGAGCTGCTGGTTTCCTCGCCTGGCTGCTTTCCATCGCCGGAAAGAGAGAGAAGGGAGGAGAGAGTAGAAAAGTCTAGGGGGAGAGAGAGAGAGTCGTCGGTGGAGAGAAAAGGTGGGAGAGAGGGCGGCTAGAGAGGGAGGAGAGGAAGAGTTGAAAAATTGAATAGTCAGGGTTTGGGTCTTTTGATATCAAAAAAGAAAGAAAGGATGGGTGAATCTGAACCGTTAATTATTAAAGAGATGAGGGGATGAGATTCAATATCAAAAGATCGATGCTCCAGATTATAAGATGAAATCTCAAAAGCACATTGGATTGGATTTGAATGTCCAAAATTGCAATAAAAATTAGCTAGAATTGGAACGGAAGAGTGGATATAATTGAAATACCATTGGAATTGAATACACTATAATTGAAAGAAATAAGAATAGAATAGACTAAGATTTAATGGATTTTGAGGAAAATTAAAGAGATGATATCCAATTAAAATACTATATATATTATAATATTTTTTTTAAACATTTCAGTAAAATTTGAAACTTATTAATAATTCTAAAATATTTTAATAATAATTTTTATAAATAATGCATATCAAAATATATATTTTTGGACAAAATCAACTAACATTTTAAACTCAAAAAACATTTTAAAAATTAAGTATTTAATCGAATAACATTTCTGAAATAGTTAAAGGTCGGTTAAAATTGGGTGTCAACAATCATACAAGAATGAAATAAACAAATAAATACAAAGTTTAATCGAAAATAATAATTAACCCCCAAAAAGTTATATTTTAATGAATATTTTAAAAAACATTAGAAAGAATGAAAAAGAAAATAAAAAAATTCAAGATCGTGAAATGACAACTACTTATTTATCAAAATAATCATTTTCTTTTTAGAAAAAGGAAACCGAAAAAATACAAAAAACACCTTCATCAGTAGTCTCACAAAGTAAGTTTGAAGATACCAACCAAAGATGTAACATCTCGTAACTCGAAGTAGTTTGGAATAAGCTAAAAACCTAAAAATATTCATTTTGAAAAGAAAAGGGGAAATCTGGAAATTTTTCTAAATTTAAGATGTGAGTTTTGTCCATTTCTAAACGGCCATAACTACTAGCTTAAGATAATTTAGAGGTAGTTCTTTATATGGTTGGAAAACCTTTGGAGAGATCTTTCGAATGCCGCGGAGTTTGCGCATTTTCAATATCGTGTGAGGGAGATATTCCTATCGCAAGTTGGGTTGTTAAAGTTAGGAAAGTCCAATTCCGGATCTAAGTAAGGGCAAACTAGTCTTTTCACCTATCTATTTCCTAATTCATTTTATGAGTTTATTAGGGGTAAAAATAAGCCTTCATTCAATTTTGGAAAATCAATTTACGCTTAGGGCTTAGGAGAAAAGAGAAGAGAAGAAGCAGAAGGAAGAAAGATCAAGGTTTTGCCAAGAACACCAGATTGTCGAGTTCATAATAACTTGTGGATTTCGTCGGGGGTGATCCCTAAAAAGGTATGTGAGTCTTCCATAATTTTGGGTTCATTCACCCATGTGCAAAGCATGATTAATTCAGCGTGATTTCATCTTAAAAACATTGGATTTTGAATGTTCTTGAATGTTGTTCTTTAATAGTTCTTGTTCTTGAACATGAGTTAAGATTTAGTTGTTCTTAATGATTTGGGTGTTGTTATTGAATTAATTGGGTTAGATCCTCCTATAAATGATGTGGGTACATGAATATAAAGTGAAGTTAAGAAAAATAATCGAATTAAAAGGATTTAAGGTCAGAGTACGGGAGGAAAACTTTGGCTGATTTTTTCCTAAGGAAAAAGTGGCGCGACGTGCCCCCATAGCGCCAGGAGGGCTGGGCCAGCATGCCAGAATGGTGCCTCAGTCAAGTGAGGCTGGCGCGGCCAAAACGTCGTTTTTCATAAGTTTTTAATATTCTGTCCGTTTAAGTTTTTCTAAGGTGTTATAACACTTTCTATTGATTCTCACTACTCTAAATGACTTCTAAACGAATAGAAATCATCCAGAAAAATGAATTACAACCTTGAATCAATAACTTCAAATTCAAGGAAAGTTTAGAGCCAAGTCTAGAAAGTACTTAGAGTTCTTTCAAGAAGTCTATTACAGATACTTTAAACTTGTTTTAAGACTTAAAGATCAGGTTGAGTAAGAAGTAAAGCTAAGAATAAGATGAAATTCATTTGAGATTTTCATAAGTCTTCCACAAACGTGTTAACTTTGTTTAAGACTTAAGTTGAATTCTGTTCAGTGTAAAGTGAAGTCTTTTCTTAAAAAACAATATACTAAGTATTCCAAAAGCAGTATTAAAATGTTTTCACATTTAAGGGAATGGAAACTGAGATTCCAAGGAGCCTTAGGACAAGTTTTCAGAAAAGAACTATAGCTTTCTAAATGAAGCAAGCAGGGAAACTAAGATTTCCAGGATAGCCCTTGAGCTAAGTATATTTTGAGCACTAATCTCAAACCACAGAATAAATATGTTTTAAAAACATAAGAGCCAGTATATGTTGGGAGTAGTATTGAGCACCGATATGGGGGAGAGTTTAGAAAACTCACTGCCCCCATAAACCAAGTAACCACCATGGCTAGAAAAGGATCATACTTTTTAGATGAACCCTTTGCACAGTAGACTAGTGGATCCATTAGGCAGTTCCGGTCTTACACCTTTAGTTGGGTATAGGATGTGCTGGCAGCATGAGGTAGATTGTTTTATCATCACTATAACTCTTAAGTGATGGTTGTCGGTTAGAGAAACTCCCGTAGAAGTTAAATGTATTTATTTATATACATCGGTTTATTTTATTTTTTTTACATCACAAGTTAGTTGTATACTTGTATACATTCAGAGTTTATAACATGTTTTAAAACAACTTTTCTTTTTACGGAAAAGGGCCTAAAATACCCTCAAAGTATTGGAAATAGTACAAAATTACCCTCCATCCACCTATTGGCTCCAAAATACCCTTCCCACCCACCTATTGGGTCCAAAATACCCTTGTCATCCACCTTTTGGTTCAAAATTGACCACTTATTTAACGGTTTTATATTTAAACTATTTAAATATTTTTTTAAATACGTGGCACGCAACTATATGTTATAATTTAACTTATTAGTATAATTTATAAATCAATCCACTACCCACCCATTACTAATTAAACCCCTCCAAATTAATACACCCGTCACATTATTAATGAAACAACAAAAAAGCTACTGCCAATTGAGTGTTTTTAAAAATTTGAGGCGAAAATATCTATAGAAGTAAATTATCATACGTTAAGTGTCTAAATAAAAATTACCGATAAACTTAAAAGTCTGACTATGTTCATCTTAATTATTCTTACGTCTCAATTATGTGATGTTACTTCATAGTTAACTTTTTTTCAAAATAATATATTAAAGGTTTTAAAACAAATCATAAATATTTATAAAATTATATTTTAAAAAAGTGCATGAATTAATTCGGGATGTATTACTTCTTTACCTTTAGTCATAAATTCTTAATTCAATCTTGAAAGAGAATCCTATTGAAAGTGTCCTCCTAAATAAGCGGCTCAACCTATATTTAATTGGGGCTTCGATTCAGACTCAAATAATTTTGAGTGTCATTTTCAGGAATCTATAATTTCATTGTGTTTTAGCAGTGTTTATGACAATTTTGATATTATAATTGGATTATTAATTGGGTGGGGTTTAGTTAATAATGAGTGGGTCGTGGGTTGATTTATAAATTATATTAATAAATTAAATTATAACCAATAGTTGAACGCCAAGTATTTTAAAAAATATTTAAAGAGTTTAATTTTAAAACAATTAAAGAAGTGGTTAAGTTTGAACCCAAAGGTGGATGACAAGGGTATTTTGGAGCCAATAGGTGGATGAAAAGGGCATTTTGGAGCCAATAGGTGGATGGAGGGTAATTTTATACCATTTTTAATACTTTAAGGGTATTTTAGGCCCTTTTCCGTTCTTTTTATTGCACTTCTTTTTAAATTTCTTTATATTGAAATGAGTTAGCTATTCATGAGTTGAGCAGAGCAAAGGTATGTGTTCCACACTCTTTTGTAGCCTATGTTGTTTAGCATTCCAACTCACATACTTGTACATTCAATATACTGATGTCAGTTCGCCTTCATCGTATCATGATGCAGACACATGTAACCAGGATCAGCACAATCTAGTGCCGGTTGATCCAACTGAGCACTCGGAGTCAATGGTGAGCTTCCTTGCATTTTTTAGGACACATTTATTAATTTTAAGTACTTTCTTTATTAGGATGTTGTGGGGTCTGTCCCAACATCCATCATAGTTTAGAGGCTTCATAGATATACAGTCTAATGCTAGTCTTTTTGCTACTATTCCTTTTGTTATGATTTGAGTTGACAACTTTTGGCTAAGTTTGAATGTGTCAACTTTACAAACATTCTCAGTTATGATATTCTTTTTAGTTAAGTTATGATTATTTCCTTCCGCTGAGCTAAGTAAGCCAGACCAAGGGTTCCCTCGAGACCAACAACGGTAATTGAGTTCCAGCCACGTCTAGTGTGTAGGCTCGGAGCGTGAAAAACATTGTATTAGAACATAGAGTTAAAGAGTCATATGGAGTCTATGAAGGCATGTCTGTAGGGTCTTAGTCATTGGTTTGAAGCGCGTCACATCTATGTGTAGGAGGCTACCACATTTTGGAATTTCTCACTTCTTTTATATTTTTTTTCGTGCATTAGATTTTTCTCTAAAAAGTTTCTCTATAATTCGTGCTTGCGCGTGTTGTAGATCATAATTCCTCCATGAAGAGAAGTAAGAGGTCTTCCAGCTAGGAGAAACGTTGAGGATCCATAGGTACCCAATACAAAAAATGTGCAACCTGAAGGAAAAATCACAAATGCTAAATTCCGTGAGGTTATTCGGTTGTTAAGACAAATAGTGACTAACCTAATATGGAAGTAGAGAGGAGCTCGAATAGGAGAGGCTGACACTTCAAGGATTCGTGAGTTCTTGAGATGAATCCCCCAAGTTTCACGGGTTTGAGCACTACTGAAGATCCAGAGAACTTCACTGAAAAACTGAAACAAGGTTTTCAAGGTGATGCATGTTGTTAGCACGGAGAGAGTTGAGATAGCTGATTATCAACTCAAGGGAATTGCTAGAACTTGGTTTGATTAGTTGAAAGAGGGTACAGATAAATATGCACCACCTGCGAGTTGGGATTGTTTTGAGGAGGCCTTCTTGGGGCGTTCCTTACCCAGAGAACTGAGTGAGTCCAAGGTACGTGAGTTCCTCACACTTAAGCAGGATTCTCTAAGTGTGCATGACTATGGGTTGAAATTCACCCAATTATATCGTTATGGTCCATAAATTGTTAAGAACATGAGGAGTAGAATGAGTTTGTTTGTTGCTAGATTGGGTCGCTTTTCAAAGAAAGAGGGTCGAGCCACAAATGATTCTTAGGGACATGGACATTCATGGTTGATGATATGTGTGCATCAGGTAGAGGAGGAATATATCAGAGACAAAGAAGAGTACAAGAACAAGAGAGCTAAGACAAGGAATCAATCCGGGCAACAGAAGAATAATGCCAACTTGTCATCCTTCCAACAGAAAAAGAAGGGTCCTGCTCCATCATCTGCTAGTGCAGCTGCACCTAAGAAAAAGGGTGAGTATTATGGTCTGAATTAAAGATCTAAGTCAGGGTATTCACAGGGTAGTGTGTAACAAGGGGATAGTAAGCCTCTTGCCTGCGTCAAGTATTGTAGGATCCACTTTGGTGTTTGTCGTGAGGGATCCACTAGTTGTTTCAAGTTCGGTGAGACCGTACATTTATTTGGGATTGCCTTGAGAACAAAAAAGGAAGTGGTAATGAGGGAAATAGATCCCAGTCTTCATCAGTTGCTTCACAAGATAGGGGTACGCCTAGGTGAGCTACTTTTGGTACTGGCGGGGGAACAAATCGCTTATATTCTCTCAACAAACGCCAGGAGAATGAGAATTCGCTAGACGTTTTCAGTGGTAAGATTCAAGTCTTTGACTTTACTATTTATGCATTAGTAGACCCAGGAGCGATTTTATCTTTTGTAACTCCATATGTTTATATGAACTTTGATAATGTTCCTTAAAAACTTAGTGAACCATTCAATGTTTCCACACCTGTTGGTGAATCCATACTAGCAGAAAGAGTCTAATCGTGATTGTCCCATTTCTGTCAATCACAAGAGCACCAGGGCTGATTTAATTAAGTTAGACATGGTATACTTTGATGTCATTCTTTATATGTATTGACTTTATGCATGTTATGCCTCAGTTGATTGTAGAAATCGAGTAGTCAAGTTCAGTTTCCAAGTGAGCCAGTCTTAGAGTGGAAAAGCAATTCAGCACTGCCTAAGGGTCAATTCATTTCATACATTAAGGCGGGGAAGTTTGTTTCTAAGGGTTGTGTTTATCACTTAGTCCGAGTTAAAGACTCTAGTGTTGGGATATCTCCTATTCAGATAGTGAAAGAGTTTCTAGAAGTCTTTACAGATGATCTTCCCTAAGTCCCTCCTAAGAGAGAGATAGACTTCGACATATATCTTATTCCAGATACTCATCCTATCTCTATCCCTCCATATAGGATGGCCCGGCAGAGATGAAAGAGTTGAAAGAACAATTAAAACATCTATTAGATAAGGGTTTCATTCTACCAAGTGCCTCACCTTGGGGCGCTCCAGTCTTATTTGTGAGAAAGAAAGATTGTTCCCTTAGGATGTGTATAGATTACAACCAATTGAATATGGTTATCATCAAGAATAAATTCCCACTTCCAAGAATTGATGATCTTTTTGACCAGCTTCAAGGTGCTTCCCGCTTCTCCAAAATTGATCTCAGGTCAGACTACCATCAGTTGAAAGTTAGTGAATGTGATATTCCAAATACATCATTTAGAACCAGGTATGGACATTATGAATTTTTGGTGATGTTATCCGGTTTAACTAATGCACCAGCAGAGTTCATGAATCTAATGAATAGTGTCTTCAAGCCCTATTTAGATATGTTTGTTATCGTCTTCATTGATGACATAATAATCTATCCAATGAATGAAAAATATCATGCTAGTCACCTCAAGATAGTCCTTCAGACTTCGAAATATAAGGAGTTTTATGCCAAGTTATCCAAAGAAATATTAAAATGTTTTCACATTTAAGGGAATGAAAACTGAGATTTTCAAGGAGCATTATGGCTAGTTTTCAGAAAAGAACTATAGCTTTCTAAATGAAGCAAGCAGGAAAACTATGATTTTCAGGATAACCTTTGAGCTAAGTATATTTTGAGCATCAATCTCAAACGACAGAATCAGTATGTTTTAAAAATATAAGAACCAATATATTTTGGGAGTAGTATTGTGCACCGATATGGCGGATAGTTCAGACAACTCACAGCCCACATAAACCATGTAACCACCATGGGTGGAAAGGAGTCATACTTTTTAGATAAACCCTTTTAACAGTAGACTAGTGAATCCATTAGGCATTTCAGGTCTTATACCTTTAGTTGGGTATAGAATATGTTGGTAGCGTGAGGTAGATCCCTATATCATCACATTAACTGATGATTGTTAGTTAGATAAACTTTCACAGAAGTTAAATGTATTTATTTATATACATCATTTTATTTGTATTTTATATACATCTCAGAGGTAGTTGTATCCTTGTATACATTAAGAGTTTACAACATGTTTTCAAATAACTTTTTTTTATATTGCACTTCTTTTTAAATTGATTTATATTGAAATGAGTTAGTTATTAATGAGCGAATCAGAGACCAGTGGGTGTGCATCGTATCCTGGTGCAGACGCAGGTAACCAAGATCAGCACCATCCAACGCGCGGTTGATCAAACTGAGCACTTGGAGTCAGTGGTGAGCGTCCTTGTATTCTTGAGGACACATTTATTGATTTTGAGTACTTTCTTTATTAGGATGTTGTGGGTTCTGTCCAACATCCATCTCAGTTTTAGAGGCTTCATAGATAGACTCTCTAATGTTAGTCTTTTGAGTCTTTTCAGTATTATTCCTTTTGTTAAGACTTGAGTTGCCAGCTTTTGGCTAAGTTTGAATGTTTAAGCTTTACAAACATTCTCAGTTATGATATTCTTTTCAGTTAAGTTATGATTATTGTCTTCCGATGAGTTAAGTAAGCCAGACCAATGGTTCGCTCGAGGCCACCAATAGTCATCAAGTGCCGGTCACGTCCAGGGTGTAGGCACGGAGCGTGACAACAAACAACATAGATTGACAAATTGTTTCGAGAACTCTACCTTGATGACCGAGCAATAAAATAAACATCGAAAAGAATGTAACAAAGAAAATCTAAACTCAAAAATCATGAAACCACAAATATGAATTTAGTTAAAATGATTTAATTTTTATCACATCTATGACAACATCTTCATAATTGTGACATGTTTGCATAACTTTTTGTAAGTTCTACGTGTCAAAACACTCTAGCTTCTCGTTTATCAAAATCAGTCATATTTCTTTTATGCGTTGCAACAAAAAATAATAAAAAGGAAACCAAACCAAATATTGTTTTCCTTAATTATAAACATATACATTCCATTATTTGCATGCAAACCATATAATATTAAAAAAGATCATATCAAAAACAATAAAAACACAACAAAAAGCACCTTGGTTTCTTGATTCTTGATTTAGTGTGCATAAAGGAACAAAGAAAGAAACTAACAAAAATTTTGAGAAGTTTGATTTTTTTGGACTATTATAATTTGAATAGTTAATGTTTGAAGAGGTCTTTAGAATTACAAAAATAAACATAATATATGGACAAATTTGGATGATAATAAGAGTTAATCTCATCTATTTCTTCCATGACATATAAAACACAGAAGATCTGGGTATTTCCTTTTTCTTGTTTTTTTAACTTATTCGGAGTGTGTTTAGGTCAGCTTGACTACGACTTTATTTTCTTTGTTTAGTATATACAACTTCCTATCAACACCTATATCAAGTAATCTTAGATTTATGAAAATCTATGATTTAAAGTTTATGAATTTCTATTGTGAATCACACTATAAAATAAGGCATAATTATCAACAAAAATATCCGTTGGTAAATCTATCAAATCGGTTAGTAAATCAAGTTACCTACCGATTACTAACGAAAATCAAAGTTTTGCTAAAAGGATTGTCAGAAATTTTGCCAAACAATTATAATAGTTGGTAAACTTACTTACGAAAAATCGGTTGGTGGTTACCTGAAGATTTTGTTGGTAATATATGAAACTTGGCTCTAACATTTTTGTGGGCAAATTTACCAACCAAAACTTGGTTGGTATCCCGTTAGTATCTTCACTGAGGGATCGAAAATAGGTTAGTAAATTAGGTTATTTATATTTAAAATTTTGTAAGTAATCAGTTGGTATATTCAATAACAAAAAATGTTCATTAGTAATCCGTTAGAAATTTTAGTAACATAGAGAAAATGTGTTGGTAAATAAATATTGATTTTTCAACATTCGTTGGTAATAGGTTATCAATTCATATGTTTTACTTATGGAATAAAAGTACATCAGTAAACAAATTTCAGGTTCTTGATTCTATAATAAGTATATGCCAATAGAGTAAATTTATATAGAGATTTTTACGGTAGTAGATATTTTAACTGTTTCTTTAAGAATATAAAATGAAAGTTAATTAACTTGAGAACCCCTCGTCTTTTTATAAAATCCAAACATTTACTGGCAGAAGAAAGTTAATTAACTTGAGAACCCCTCGTCTTTTTATAAAATCCCGACATTTACTAGCATAAGACAAATCAAATATTTCAAAATTACATATAAAGAAATATACAAGAAATGGATTCCAGAATACAAGAGAAAACAATGGCTTACATTACATCAAATAACTAATCTCCACCCACAAGAAAAACAAAGAGTTCATCATCATCCACAGAAAATAGTTGACGTCTGAAGGATTAGAATGGTATTGTGTCCACTTTAATTACATCAGATAGCCCTATGCTTCTCTTCCTAGCATAAAAGAGGGAAAATAAATGAAAAAGGAAACTAGATAACATGCACAATACCATGCACATTTTTTGACACTGTTCAATACACAACTTACCTCATAGAAGATTTGCACCGATGTAATTGATATCTCCCTGAAGTAGAGATTAAATCACGTAATAAAATAGAAACTTTTAGAATTGAAGAGGAAATGATGGAAAGACTCGACATACCTGTTGAACTATGTGATATATAAGAGGGGTGGGGGTGAATTAAATTATTCCTTAGTCAGCTACCTGTAATGGTCAGTCGACTCACCCGCAAGTTAGTAGAATAAAGAAACAGTAAAAGTATCTTGTAGAAAATAAATAACACAGAAACTTTATATTGGTTTGAATCACCGATGTGGTGCCTAGTCAAGTCCCCTTGGGTTTCAGGTTTCATTTAGAGAGTTTGAAGTGAGCCTTGAAAAGTACAGAGTTCCCTTAACTTGGTCCTTTTTTATATGCAAATCAAAAATTCTATCTTGACACTTCCTCTACTTGGAAACCTACACACACAATGTTTCTCTCTCTTTTCTTTTCAATTTTGTTCATTCACGCGATTACAAAGCTTTATGAAAGATAAAACAAGATCATAACATAAGCTCAAGAGAAGTTACGTATTTTTCATCTAAGACAGAGAGAGGTTTAAATATCCGTGAGAGGTGATACTCTATTAGAAAACCAAAGGGAGTTGTAAATCAAGGATCCTTGGATGATTCCTTGATTTCGTTAAATTGATTTTCTGACTCATGTCCATATAAGATATGTACATGATTAAATCAATTCCATCATTTGTTGGATGATTTCCTGAGATCTTGTCTGATCTTCCTTGAATTTTGCTAATTTGTTAATCATTTCCATAAGTCGTGGTTGATTGATCTGCTGATATATCTTTTCCTTCTTTAGCCGTTTCTTCTGCGTGATTGAAGATCTCTTCCCTTTACTGGTTTTTTAGTAAATCCAGACTGGATTCCGTTTTGTTTGATCCTTGGCTTTGTGTTGTTTTCCGTAATGTCGTCATGACTTCATGCTGCTCGTATTATTATTTATTAAATCATACGATTTGTCATTAATTATAATATAATAAGTTAACAATCTCCCCCTTTTTGATATTGACAACCATAATTAATGAAAGAGTAAGACGTCTTCCCGGTTCGATTGTTCTTGGATGAATGGTCACTTTAGTACTCCTCCTATATGAGTGCATCCCCTTTCTGTATGCCCATGTACAGATTCTCCCCCTTTGACATAATAAAAAAGGAAAACAAAACAGCAAACGAGATAGAGAAAGAAGGAAAAACTAAATGGACAAAGAGTATGGGGTCAGAAGCCCCAAATATACTGTCCAACAGATAAGGAGAAAGATCTCCACAAAACTAAGTGTCTTAAACAAAAGTGAACGAGGTCATAGTATTAACGTTTCACTAGAAAATACGTCAGAGTGTTGACCACGTTCGTGCAGAAAGCGATAAGAGATTTGTCAACAGTTTTAGAGAAAGAGCAATATGATGTGTCATTGTGACCGCCAATTGATTGTTATAAGAGTCAACTCCACTTTTGATGGAGTTGACTTCTTTCAGAATGGTGTTAACAGAACGAGAGGCATCCTTCTTAAGTCCTCCCATCTCAAGACGAAGCTTTTCAATATCAATATTGGAGTCTTTGTGGAGTTGTAGCACTTTTCCAAGGGTATCCTGTAAAACCTGCGTATAGGATTCAAGACCATCGAGACGTATCTTAATGTCTTAAGCCTCCTTGAGGAGCAATGCTGCAAAGTCATCAGAGATTCTAGTAGCCCGGGGTGTATCAATCCTAGATTGGACAGACTCCTTCTAATACCATTTCTCGTTAATAAACACATAATCAAAACTCGAAAAATTTCGAGTATCATCTGTAACATAAATAAATGTTGGCATGTAATTAGAGAGATCAAAAACATAATCGACAATAATCCTAGAGATAAGGAGTTCATAGGGTAAGCTTGCAGTGGAGTTCGTATCCTCAAAACATTCAACCATGTATTCGCTGACCTACTGACCCCAGTTTATATTGATCTTCTTCAGCAGATAGTAAACAACAAATATAACTCTGTTGGAGATTTTGCTAAGAGAGCCATTTCGTGGAACCAGAGTTGTATCCATAATATGGGTGAGATTCGATTCTCAAAACCAAGATATAGGGGACCAACGTTAGAGACGTCATCCCCAGTTTCAGCCAGAAAAACTTTAGCATCTTCCAACGAGATTTCAAACTGATCAGACCATACATTTCCACGCATGAATGGTGTATCACTGGTATATTCAGAGCCAAAAATTCCTTAAACAGAGAATCATTAATAATGATATGGTGACATTTACTAGTAGAAGACAAATCAAATATTTTAAAATTACATATAAAGCAATATACAAGAAATATTTTCCAGAATACAACAAAAAAAAAGGCTTGAATTATATCAAATAACTAATGTTCACCCATAAGAAAAAGAAAGAGTTTGCCCCGATGTTATTGATATCTCCCTACAATAGAGATTAAATCACGTAATAAAATGACCACTTTGAGAGCCGAAGAGAAGATGATGGAAAGACTCAACATTCGTAGAAAACTTCACAATTTCCTTTTATAGTCAACTTGACTTTTCTCCCTTTTATAGGCATGCTTGAGTGTTTCTTTAGATCCATAAAAAAACAATGACTTCATTTATTTTTCTTGATACCTGTTGAACTATAGTCATCCTTATCTTGAATGTTTTTCTACTTTTCTTAGTATGCATTGAATGATAAGCAAAAAAACGCAGGTATACTATCTAAACAAGCTATTAGACATATTTTTCATGTTTTAGAAGCCTTTTTTTTTTAAAAAAAAAAGTTCTTTCTAATAATAAAATGTCAAACAAAGGTGATCAATACTACTGTAATACTACTTATCAGTTACATCCAAATACATTGTGTTTTTTTATTTTTCCATTTTACAGTTTATCTATTATATATTATATTCTCCAAACATGTATGACATTACCTCAACAATTCAACTTTCAATGTTCAATACACCTCAGCAAAACTATAACTATTTCTAGCTAGCTAATGTTTTCCATTCGAGTTTCATATAATAACTTTACAAGTGGAAAGTAGAAAGAGGAGAAATATTGTTTGAATCTGTTAAGAAGGGTCCACTTTACTGAAATCAAGGGTCTATCGGAAATAACCTTTACCTTATAGTGATAACGTGTACATACATACTATCATTTTCAGACCCCATTTGTAATATTGCACTTTGTAATGACCTGACATTCTTCGTTAGGAAAAAAACAATGGGAAAAGAATTGGTAGGAGCATGAACACAGGCACTAAACGGATGAAAAGAGCTACAGATTCAAAGTACGCATCGCCAAGCACACTTGGCGATAAAAGTTCCATATTCTGTTACAGCAAGTGAGTCATGAAGGAGGTGGATAAAAAGACGACGAAAAGAAGTAGTCGACGCTTGACCAAATAATTCCGCGAAGCAGAGTTATTCCCCCTAACGATACCGCATGCATGGATATTAATGCGAGCCACAAGCGGTGACGAACTAGAGAAAGGGCGAGTCGCCAAATCGCTCGGCGATTCACGACTAAAGATGACGAATGGATCCACCAGCACTAAATCTGAAGTCTATAAACACTGAACTCTTTTATTATTTAGAAGAAAATCTTAGAGAGTAAAAATATGAACTTAATATTTTATTTTAGAAACTTTATTCTTATATTTTCTAACAAGTTTTGAGAGGGTATTTAGGAAGCTTGAAGAAAGAAGTTCTTCTTCCAATCTTGGAAGTGGTTCTTCTCCATTTACCTTCCTTTGCTATATTTAAGGTTTAATCTTTGATACCCACTTGATTACTTTATCATTTTATGTATATTTGATTATTGCTTTATGTGTGTCTAAAACCCCAACTTTTGGGGTGTGATTTAGTAAATATGTGTTTATATTACTATTGGATCTTGCTTGCTGATAGGATTATATGTATTTTAATTGTGATTTCACCTACATGTTGTGGTTTAATTTAATGCGTTTGTAGTTACAAATACAAAACCACCCATGTATTTTTGCCTTCCCCAAGAGGGAGGTCACGAAACCAAGACCAGTAGACTGATGGCCTGAGGAGTGGGTCGACTTAAGGTTGAGGCCGAGAGGCTGAGACCTAGTCCTATATCCAAGCAACTCTATCGAATGGTCAGGGTGTGGTAAAGTCGTAGGCTTGTTAGTTTAGACGAGTGGTGTCCGAGAGGAACCCATTCGATATTGGGTATGTTGCTCGGAAGGGAACTTACTTTGACCTAAAGCTTAGCCTAGTCTTGCAAATTTTCATATCAAAATCATGGACCCATTAGTTTGTGTCAACATATATTGTTGTCACGCCTCAAGAACTCTCTCCAATACTTATTTTATCCTTTATTTTTGGTATTCTACTACTTGTGATAAAAATCCTTTTTTCTTGATATTTGACACTTTGGTGTCACAAAATGAATCTAATTTTTGTATAACTAGAAAATGTCATGAGATATCACTATTTGAACTAAATTCTAAGTAACTACTACTTTCACTACCACCCTCTTGGGATACGACCCCAACCCTTGGTTGGGTTACTTTACTAGCTTCGATTTGTAGACACTCAAATTGTAGGTTAGTGTCCTTGATCAAGTAATATAAAAGATACACATATTAAAGCACCAAAATGGTGCCGCTGCCGGGAAGTGTAGTTACTTTGAACTATAGGCTTTGTTGGTATAGTTGCATAGTAATGGTATAATTTCTAAAGCTACTTTGTGCACTGATTTTCTCCTCCTATGTATGAACTTTATGTTGGTATCATTCTCTAGCTTGCTTCCTGTTTGTATTGGTTTGATTTTTTTATATCTTTAATAGGTTTTGAGTGTTCAATACTGATGTAAATTTTATCGGTTCTCTGTACCTATTGAATAAGGCGTTTTAGACATAAATTAATATATATTTCTGTATGTATATGTATTATACATACAGTCTGCTAAGTTGTTAATGTGCTTCCGTTCTTTCATGGTTTGTTGCTCAGGCTATGAATATGCTTCTGTTTTTTTTTTGTTTCTTGTCTAGGTTATGAATGTCTTCATACTGAAGTGTCTTTTTCATACTAGGGTCATTGGTATTTGCACATAGCTTTTTTTATGTAACATTTTTATTTGATCTCGTGATGTTTTTATCAATTGACTTTCATCTTTTGACATATTTATTTTATTATTTCAGGTCATGCGACATGTATTCAAAAATAATGCCTATAAAATATTTCAATATGGCGAACCATTGTGGAAATTCATTGAAGACACTATTTTACTGGATTTGTTATATAATGATACTGGTTCGTTAATATAAATTTAGTTTTAAAGCTTTAATACTATAGTTTGGATTAATAATTTATTTTGTTTAATTTTGATGAGATATATTATGTTCTATGAATTATATTATATATGTTTTAGCATTTGACAAACATAATTACATCTAATAAGATCTCTTTTGATTAGAAGTTTGTTGTATTTATTGATACAGGTGCGAACAAGATAATTTTATCAATGGACGTGGTCATTATTATTTACGACTAGAAAATTGGTCCTTAAAGTTTGTGAATTTTAGCGTAAAACTAAGTGAATTTTCTAGACAAAAATATTAGACGCTAAATGGGGGAAATTAATATGGTTTCAAAAGGATATTCTAGCCTTTATAATTACCATCAAACCATTATCGTTACAGATATGAACTTTTGGCGACATTTTTATCGAATTTACCAGCTATCAAAATGGACGCTACATGAACATGATTGTCTTAGAAAATTTTATTTAAAAATTATCTTTATTGCTAGTAGAACTAATGCGCTTTAACAACAATTTAGTAGGATTTACTGTCTATATAAATGGACACCACAAAAGTATAACTACTATTTTTATTAGATTTAACAACCATCTTAATTGCCGCAAGCAATTGCCGCTAGAACAAATATGTTTTAGCGACAATTTACTTGGTTTTACTTTCTATATAAATGGATGCTACATGAGAAAACTAACTGTTTTGGATTGGATTTTGTAGACTTTTTAATTGTTGCAATCAATTGCCACTAAATCAAATGAGTTTTAGCCTCAAAAGATCTTGACTTTACCAACTTTTGTCCAAATGGCTGCAAAAGCCTTTGCCGACCATCGATATAGCGGCCAAAGCGCATTTGTTTGTAATGGCTATAGTGGCCATAGTTATGGACGCTAATTTCATTTTTAATTGCCGCTATATCCATTTTTGTTGTAATGACTTAGTCCTTTTGTTCAAAGATACTTTGGAGGAACCAATTTGTTCAAGAACCTACTTGGGAAGCTGAAGAGGACATGAAGAAGAGATATTTGCATTTCTTTGAATCCGTAGAAAATGTAGGCCAAGGCACAAACTTTCTTCTAATTACTATCCAAATTTTAGTAAGCCTGTTGTTTGGCTGCAATTGCTTCTGGGTGTTTTGAAGTTGATGTTGCTACCTTAAGTCTAGTAAGAGTAACCTCATTCTAGAAAAATGTTCCCAAGGTGCAGATATTGTAATATCTTGCAACTAGAAAGAACTGGAAAAGAGTTTAAAATATGAAAATACATATGTTTGGAAAGAATAAGAAACTCAGGAAATTTCAAATAAGTTAAAAAGTTTGTTTTGGTAAACTTCAAACGACCATAACTCCAAGTTCAGAATTAGTTAGGTGTAAATATAGATATGGTTGGAAAGCCCTTAAAATAATGATTCTAGCACCACAGAGTTTTCGCAATTCTGAGTTCGGATGAGTGAGTTATGCCTTTCGAAAGTTGGACTGTTGGATTAAGGAAAACCCAATCCAGATTTGGGAAGGAAAAATTTGTCTTTTCCTTACCTAGAATCCACGCTAGGGCTTGGAGAAGAGAGAAAAGAAGAGAAAAGAGGAGAGAAATTAATAATCGACAAGAACGCTCAAGCTTTGCCTGTGAATTCTTCAAGGGTGATCCCTAAAAAGGTATGTGCGATCACATAGATTTTGGTTAGTTCAGCCACACGCCAACCATTTTTTAATTCAACGAATTCAAGTTTTCAATGTTAAGAAATTGAGTTCTTGAAGAACATTGTTGAAAGTTTCATTAAGTTCTTGATGGTTCTGTTGTTGAAGTTTCTTGATGGTTTGATTAATGTTTCCATGTGTAATTTTGGGTTGAATATATTGTATATTTATAGTACAGGTGATCCAAAGTATTTGGGGAAACAACCAAAGAATTTTAGAGGGTTTAGAAATGTAAAACAAAGGAGAAAATTCAGAGAACGCCTTGGGATAGCCCAGGCGTGTCGCGCTTCCTAGAGCCCCAAAGGTATGTCTTTTTCCATTGGCAACTGGATTGCCACAAATGCCCCACCCATCTCTCTGATGTTTGAGGGCTGGCGCCCCATGTCTCTTAGAGAGCCAGGGTTGCAAATTCTCCCCATTATTTTCCCATCTTTCCGTACTAGTTCCCTAGTGATGTAGCTATGTTTCCTAGTTTATTCTAACACTCTTAGGTACATCTAAACATCATGAAATAATCCATAAACATGAGATCATTAACCTTGAATCCATAATTCAATTCTTGAAAAGTTAAGATCAATGCCAAAGAAGTCAAGAGTCAAGTCTAACAGTTAAGAAGAAAGTCAAATCAAAGTACTTTAAAGCTTTTAAGAGTCTTTAGCAACGTTTTAACTTTGTTTTTCAGACTCAAGTTTCAAGTTTATTAAAGAGTAATGAGTTGAGTTCATTTCTAAAATGTTATAAGGGAACTAAGTATTCCCTAAGAGTTCATAATTTTTCACATTTGAACAGGAAAGGGAACATCGATTCCAAGAGAGCTTTTAAGCTAAATGTTGAGTAATTATCTAAACCAAAAGAAAGAAATTGTTTTTAAAAAATATGAGCTAAGTATATCTTTGGGAGTAGTTTTGAACACCGATATGGGAAGGTGAGTTCATAGTAACTCAAGTCTCCATGAACCATGTAGCCATCATGGGTATTAAAGGGTTATACTTTTTTGATGATCACGTAAGTTAAGCTAGTATCTCCACTAAGTTAAGGTTATTTTATGTAACGACAAAGTATATGATAGTTTTAGAAGCATGGGAAAGACGTTCTATCACCACTTAGGCTCATAGTGGTTGTTGTTGGTTAGATCCCCCAGAAACTAGTTACTTCATTACATATAAGTAAAGTTGAGTTTATTTTTGAATTTTTTTAAACGAACTAAGTTTTTCCACTTTCTTACAAGCTTTATATATATTTCATGTGTTTTATTGCTTTATGTTGAGTTAAGTTATACATTGAGTTGAGAAGAACCAAGGTTAGTGTTCCCTTCACATCCTTTTCAAGCATAAGTTGTGTTTAGCTTTCAAACTCGTATACTCTTAAATTCACTGTGCTGATGTCAGTTGGTGTGCATCGTCTTATGATGCAGACGCATGTAACTAGGATCAGCGTTTTTCCAATGAGCAACTCAGAGTCAGTTGGTGAGCCTACTTACATTCTAGAGGACATCTTTTATCGCATTATATTCATTTTTCAGTTGTTAGGATAATTGGAGGTCTTATCCCAACATCCCTCTTTGTTTATAAGCTTCATAGACAGATAGAAAAGTTCTTTAGTGTTATTCATTTTAGTTGTAAACGTTTCAGACATGAGTTGTCACTTTTGCTAAATATTACTTTTAAGTTATCTCTTGTGTTTAAGTCTTCCACTTTGTAAGCAAGGTCAAAAGTCCTCTCGAGACCAACAATGGTTTTCGAGTGCCGGCCATACCCAGGGTTTAGGCTCGGAGCGTGACATTATGATATGTGAAATTATAAGGCTTCAAACTATTTATTTTATTATGAATTCTTTAAATTTATAAACATGAACTGTTTATGGATTCAAAAACTACACTAAGAGTACTCCAAATAAACATAGCTAATGAATAAACATATGTTTTTTAAAAAATGTTGGACTCCTCAAATATTAACCATTTAATATAAAATAGGATGAAGGGAGTATAAACAATGTATCCATACAAAATGCAGAATCCTTAAACATAAAAGGATTGCTTCGCCTCTACCGCCATAATGACATAAGTGCTCTTTTCAAGGCCATATACCACTAGTTGTGATTTTGTACAGCTTCTTCCCACATTATGGTTTTAATTAACTCGGGTACAAATTGTAAAAATTTTAAAAATAAAAATACCTATTTGAAATTACACGAAAAATATTGCAAAGTCAGTATAGCGAATAATTCAAATATTTTGATTTTTATTTGGGAGAAAACTATAGTCAACAAAAATATTATTTGACTCCCAAAATAGTAACACGCCCAAATTAAAATGAGAAGAAAGAAGTATATAACTTTTTACATTCCACTTTATGAATATGATTTTTATGCTTTTTCAATAAAACTTACTTACTGGAAGTTATATTATATATATATATATAACAATTCAAAATACTTTAAGCGGAGAATAATATATACCTGATTTTTTGCAAGGGGGCAACACCTCAATTCATATTGCATTCTCGACAAACATCCCCTTTTTCTTTTGATATCTTCCTCCTTATACACTTATTGCAAAATGTTAAAAAATATTAAATGTAAATTAATAAAATTTAATTAAAAAAAACATAAAACTAAAGAAATTTCTCATGTAATGAATTAAAAATAAAAATTCATTAAATGACAAATTTCTTTATTTTAATGGATTTTTTCTATGAAATCTGATTAATGTTTAATATTTTTTAACACTTTGCAATAAATGAATAACGAGTAAGATATCAAAAGAAATATGGGATGTTTGTCCAGAATGCAATATGGATTTCGGTCTTGCCCCCTTGCAGAAAATTAGGCCTATATTTTTATCCACTTAAAATATTTTAAATTGTTAGTTATAGTAAGAGTATATTGTTTTTAGCTTCCATCAAGTAAGTTTTATTGAAAAAGTATAAAAATCGTATTTATAATGATTAATTTTAATGTCAAATCACCAAGTGTGTATATATATATATATATATATATATATATATATATATATATATATATATGGCAGTGTATTCTTTTTCTTCTTTCTTTTTTTAGAATTAAGAATTGAGGAATTTATAGGATTCATTAAATTTCCTAAGAACACTAACCAATATAATCATATTATATTAGTATATTTGTGTATTAAATGAAGTGGGTTAAAGAGATTGAAGTGCCTGCTTACTGTAATGTTTGGAACCTGGGAAAAAGAAATAAAAATTGTGGTGGGTATTCTTAGTTTGTTGGGTACCTAATGTATGTGATTTTTGGGATATGGCAAATTGTCAATCAAGACCTAGGGAAAAACATTAATTACAAGATTTATGTTTGGCAATAATAAAGAGTCGGTTCGTAGTTCTTTTGGTTGTTATCAATTATTACTAATAACTATCTAAATACTCTAAAACTATTAATAACAATATATAGGTTATTCAAAGAGTTGACATAGAAGGAATGAAGGATGAATGAATACTACGTAAGAGAAGGAAAAAAAAGATCAGTTTTACGTTAGTACTATTACAAGGGAGTGGTGTAAATTTTATATTTTGATTATCATATTATGATTCATGTTTTGATAGGTTGGTATGTGTAACTAGATATTATACGTATGTTACTAAGGGAATATCATTTGAATTATGATAGTGGAAAGGAAATAATTAGAATTTAACCCTTGACTTCAAACTTGGAAAATATGATAGTTGAAATGTTTATTGCCATCAAGAATTACGAACTTGATTATAAATTTGGGTGAATTTTAGTTCAAGGTTAACCACATAATAATATTGGTGTTGTTAGTTCCGAAACCTTCTTTTGAATAAATATACTTGAATAGATTGGATCGATTTGAGAGCTCAACGGAAAGAAAAGGCTCAAGTCCCGGAGTTATTATTCGATTGTCTAAGGCAAGTCAATTTCTAAACCCTTATTAAGCGTATGAAATTCGTGTAATTCCTTGTGTGGTGTTTGAGAATGATTTGGAGGCTTATTGCTTATTTGTTGGTGTTGGAATGAATAAAGGAAGCACCGAGATTAGTTTTCGCTCTTCCCCCTTCTCTATGTGTGATCATGTCTATGATTATTGTTTATTTGTTTTGATCTCCTATGTGTGTGTCTTATATATATATGTTGCATTATCTTTTCTAACAGGTTCTGAACTTATATTTCAAGATGTTGAAGAGTCGCCTAGAAGAGAATTTCGGACGGAGATATTTTTTTAATTTTAATGTTGTATATATTATGGTCACTTGTTCATTATTTGTCTTGTTATATGTGTATAACTCTAACTCTCTATTATATATGAAATATTTGGGGATCGTTCAAAGGGAAAGGGGAAATTACGTGCCAAAATATTTCTCATTTATTTTATTTTATTAGGTGTGATTGCTATAAAATCAGGCTATGTGTAAATTACTTGAAGAATGCAAAAATATTATAATATCTCTTTCATAATCATTTAAATCAACTATTGGTTTGTATTTGTCTATTGTAATATCCAACGGGTGTAATGAATGTTCGCTATATGAGAAAAATGTAGTAAATATTTGTTTCTAAATAAAATTAGATTACATGCATATAAGACCTAATGTTGCATAAATTTTGACTCTTTTGTATTTAATAAACTGCCATCATGTTAATTTTCTTAGAGATCCTGTTTAGGATGTAACAATTAATTTGGCTAACTCATTTAATGGCATATTTTGTGATATATATATATATATATATATATATATATATATATATATATATATATATCAACATATACGCTTTAATTCTTTCTACAAAATAAATCTAGTCTTTATGTGTTGCATTTTAATATTTGTATGTTAAATCAATTCTCATATGTTAAGGTTTATGGTTAAATATTCCCTAACATGCAAATTGATTAGTAATCATGGCTCTACAAATTATGCAATATGTGTGACCTTTCAATCATTTAGAATCATGTTGTTAGGTATTATTATGTAATTTTCAGCATGCTGAAAAATTATGATAATTTTTTGCGTATTTGTTGGCTACTCGTAACTATTTCTATATTACAGTTGTTGTTGATCACTTAAAAAAAATCAATTATTTGCTAGCACGTTAAATAACTCATGAGTTATTTTTATGCATTTTTCTTCCAACTTATATTATTAACTCATCTTTCACTCTTGCATGCTAGTCTGCTTGGTAAATAAACTTTCCTCCAATCTGAAAATTAATTAATCTTTTTTTGTAAATCTGCTACTTCTAAATTCTCGCCACTTAAAATCAGATGTGAAATCTTTCTCAGCATGCTCATTTGCCCTGTTCAAATATGTCAATAAATAATTTTTTCATTTTGAATAATGTTTTTCCACTTAAAACCAGCTAATATATCAACGCTAATGTGAAATGTCATGTTTCAAATTAAAATTATATTAAATAAATCTTTGGCACTTGTAATATTCTGCTTGTAAATATAATTTTATTACTTGTTAATTAGTCTTTATTATTATGTTGTTTGTTTGCACACACACCTAGCATGAGACCATCCAAACTATGTGTGTTTGAAAACATGTTTAATAAAATTTAGAGGTCAATATAAGATTTATGTGCTAACTGCTCGTGCTCTTTGTTTAACTTGGTGTCTAGGGGGCCTATTAGGAGAATCTATTTTTATTTCGATCTAAAACCTCCTTAAATAGTAGTCCAATGTCTTTGGGACATTAAGTAGGGCATCTAGGCACCTTTTAGAACTTTATGCGTGCGATGGTGGGGTAGGGGTAGTTTAGGCCCTACAGAGATGATCGCATTGCCTCAAACCGTAAAAGACAAACATTTGTATTGTCTATCCCTATACAGAAGTCGAGCCCTGCCGTAAAGTCTTTTAGAGTTTCACTTCCCTTTTAATTTTTCATGTTTTGTAATTATATTTATTTGGGATAGTTTATTAAATAAAATATATTTTGCTCTTGACTATTAATTGTATAATTTCGGTCTCCTCGTTTTTCCTTTATTATTTGCTTAGTATTTATTATGTTTTATATTATGTTATCACCCAGTCTCGCATGCTTAAATAATTAATTAAAATAATAAAATGTATAATATAATTCATCACCTAGCTGGCATGTTTAAATTAAATAACCTGAATGAAGTGATCATACTTGCTACTTTTAACCCCCACATAAGTTGGATGAGATACGGTCATGATCTACATTTGTGGACTTCGAGAGATTCCTTAGACTTTCCTCTCGAGGTAATTTGAATTCTTACCCTTATCTCTAGTAAGTTTACCTTAGTTAGATTTATCTAGGTTAAATAAGTGCCCCAACACACATCAATTCGTTAGGTGAAGACTCTTCAAAAATTTAAAAGTCCCAAAAGAGTTGTTAGGTCGTGATTAAAACCCATTTTGCGAAAAACAAAGAACAACAATGATCAATTTATTGCATTTTGCCCTAGTCATTAACACTGCTAATTTTTTATTAATTTGGGATTTTATGATTAAAAGAGGCGAGTTTTGCAATATGGTTCAATATTATTCTCTTTTCTTTTTTATTCACTTTTTATTTGTTAATTCATTATATATTATATATTGGTGAAAAAAATAATTATTGTATACCAATTTTTTTTAATGGAATTTGATTAATTTATGTTTAATATTTGTCTTACAGTTTGCAAGAATTGCATAATGAGGAAGGTTGAAGAAGAGAAACGGCAAGTTTGTTCAAAATGTAATACAGATTTAGGTATTGTCCCCTCGCAAAAAATCAGGAATGTCCTCTAATTTTGATTTCTTATATTGTCTTCTAAATATTATTGAATTATTATATATAGTGATATATCTGTTTTCATTTTACTTCTAATAGGTAAATTTTATTTTAAAAGACCCGAAAATTGTATCAAATAAGGTAGAACAAAGAGAGCTTTATTATTCCTTCATCCTATTTTATGTGAAGGTGTTATTGTTTAGAGAGTCAAACAATTTTTTTCTATGATTGTAGTTTTCACAATTCTATTTTGAATAATTCTTTATCTTTACTTACAATATTTTTTAAATATGTAATTATTATTTCAAAAAAGTTTTGAAGAATTTGTACCCAAATCAATAGTGAAATTACGTATTTTCACTTTCTTATTTTGAGTATAGGCTTAAATTGCAAGAACAAAAATACACTTCTAGTGCAACTATAGATTATTCTTCTAAATGTTTATATTGATTAGAGTTCATTTTATTCCTATGTTGATGAAAAATAACATGTACTTAATAAAAAAAGTTAAGGTTGTATCAAAATTGACGTACACACCAGTTTTTTTAAAAATGTAAAAATGGCAATTGTCGTTTGATATTGGCTTCATTTTTTGACTTGGTTCTTGTTATATGGATTTATTATTTATACTATGTTCATCCTATTGCATGTTAACGTGTTATTATTTGAGCAATCAAACAATTTCTTTTATGAAATTTTTTGATTCATTCAATATGTTGGTTTGTAGCAATTTTTGTGTATACATTTTCATTTTAAAAAGTTGAAGAATTTATGCCCGAATTCCTAGTCAAACTAAGATGTTTTAATCTTAGTACTCCATACCTTTTCACATAATTTGAGATAAAGAAAGTACATATTGCAAGTAAAATTTTCAAACAAAAGTACAATATTTTGACTCTAGGCTTATGTCGAATAAGTAGACAACACTGAAATTTAATTCATTTTACATATAAATGTGTGTGAAAAAATTAATATAACTTCGTATAATGCTAAGTTTTTAGGCTTGATCACCAAGTGCAAGGGATCAGAGACATAATGTCAAGTAAAAGAAGATAATTTATGGACCGTGGACTAATTTAAAAATTCAAAGGCAAATCCAAAAAATTCCCTTGTGAGGATATCACAATGAATAAAAATCCTGACATGCTCATTGATACTCCAGTACCATCTGCTCCTCCTCCTGTTGTTGCTTCTGCTACAAGTTTAAGGAAAATGAAGAAATAAATTTCTTCCATTGATGATGATCAAGTTTCAAAATGAACACATTATATCGAGTAGAAGTACTGGAAGTGGAAAAGGTAGAGATAGATGTTGGGTATGTAGCAAAATTTAATGGGAAATGGAGGGAATGAAAAGAGAGGAACTTGAAAAGTTGAAAACTTTAAAAGTCCTCTTATGCTTTAATGAAAAGACATTTATCCCTCATCAGTGGTTGAAAGAAAAATAGGAGAGTTTAAATATAGAAATACTCCTATTAATTGTTCAAAAGGAATGGAAAGAGGGAGCCACCTCGCGCCGTCGTCGTCGTCGCTCGCTCGGCTCGTCTTTGGCTTCGTCTTTGAAAAATGATCGATCGAGAGATTATTTTTTGCACAAAGTTTGTTTTAATTATTTAGTTAATTATATTATTAATTAAATAAATTAAATTAAATTGCCAAAACATTTTCTATTAATTAGTTGATAGCATAAATGTTTTGAATACTTAATTGATATTAACCGAAATATTTCAACTTTTTAGTTAATTAATCTGTCCTGACTTAGGTCTGCGCGACCCTTTTTAATTAAAATCTTTCCCTGTTTTACTTAAATTTCCCGTCGTTTGGAAATGACCGTTCTAAAAGGTTGCAACTTTTAGGAACAACCATGATCGTTTGAAAGGTTGCAAAGTTTCATTAATGGTCGTGTGGATTCTGAAAGGGTTTCAACCTTTCGGAACCTGTTCCTCTTCCATATAAATACCATTCATTCTTCAGATTTCCTTGTGATTTTTTTTGATTTCTTCTTCTTCTTCTTCTTCTTCTTGTGCACAAAGTTTCTTTGTGTACTTTACTGTTGCTGAGTGGTTCGCTGACACCAAAGTTTTGGGTATCAATACACTGGTGATTGAAATCATTCTATCCTAGGAGGACATATTCCAAATTAAACCTCGGATACTAGAGGGGAATAATTTCCTTAAAGGGACACTATGCATTCAATGGGTTTGATCTTTTTCTTTTCTTATTTTCCAGATTCTGGTACGTTTATAGAATTTATTTTATTGTAAATTAATTTCTGTTCATCTCTTTTACTGGTTCATTAAAACTTTTGTAACTTCGTGTTTTTGCTAAGTTTTGTTGAAATAAGTAATTCCGTTTTAAAACATAGATTGGCAACAATCTGAAGGAAATTATTATTTTAATTTGCATTTCTGGCGGAGACAAGAACCTTCGTGGTTGTATACTCCTTTGAGTTTGCAATTTTGAGTTACTGCTTACTAAGACTGTATCGATTTTTGTTTATCAGAAATGGAAAACAACAATGTTATAGTGGTTTTTGCTGCACCAACCCGAACTGTTTTACCAAAAAAATGAGAAACCAAGTAGATTCTCTGGTGTGAATTTCAATAGATGGCAACATAGGGTATTTTTTTGGCTTGCCACTCTTGGTCTGCAGAAATTTACCAGTGAAGAAACTCCAGTGTCTACTGCTAAAATGCCAGATAGAAAAAAATTCATGATTATTAAAGCATGGAAAAAGACAGACTTCCTATGTAAAAACTACATTCTTAGTGCTTTAGAGAATGACTTATATAATGTCTATAGTGCAATGACAACTTTAAAATATTTGTGGGATGAACTTTAGAAGAAATACAAGACAGAATATGCATGCATGAAAAATCTTGTAGTCACAAAGTTTTTAGACTATAAAATGATAGATAGTAAAACAGTTGAATCACAAGTGCAGGAACTTTCACTTATTTTCCATGATCTGATTACTGAAGATATGTTAGTAAATGAAGTTTTTCAAGTTGCTGTAATGACCGAGAAGTTGCATCGTTCATGGAACGACTTCAAGTATTATCTAAAGCACAAGCGTAAGGAAATGAAGCTTGAAGATCTTGTGATTCAACTAAAGATTGTAACACCCCTAAAATGTTTTGAGCTAAGACTCGAACCGTTCATCGTAGTGAGTGATTTTTACAAAGTAATTAAAATTTTCTTAAGTATTAAGTTCAGTTAACTAGATTTAATACCTTGAGTTCCATAAAAAATTGAATTGGAAATAAACAAATCTGAAATTAGAGAGTCATGCAATGTATGAATTTTGGGTCTACTTCAAACGACCATAAATCCTACTACATGATGCGTTAGGTGTGCTACAAGATACCATTAGGAAGTTCTTTGAATTATCTTTTAAAAACCTCCGAGTTTTCTAAATTTCAAGTTTGTATGAGTGAGATATGACCTTTTGAAGTTAGGGTATCCAGTTAAGAAATGTTAGGCGAAAATAGTGAGCAGTATTTTTGTCCTTTCCATACCTAATCAGGTTTAATTCGTTTTTAGTCATATTTTAAGGTTATAATACTTTTAGGTTCAGTTTCATAATCCAAAAATACGCTTAGGGGTTTAGTTTAGAGTTCAAGAAGAGGCAAGAAGATAAAAGAAGAGAAAAGAGGAGAAGATCAAGCGTTCGTCGAGATTCTTGCGTCTTGTTGCAGAATTTTGACATGGGTCTAATCTGTAAAGACCCGGATTCTTGAATCCAAATAGCCACCTGCGTCGTTGACCTCTCAGATGTCGCAGACAAGCCTCATCTTGCATTCATCACATTCATCTAGTTAAATTTGCGGAAAATTTAAAACTTTTTATATGTATGAAGTATACATGGACTTCATATAATTATTAACTAGATACATCATATACTAAGCTCAACATAAGAGAACAACCATCTAACATAAAGAATCAATTCAAAACTGAAGATGAATATATCATAAATAGTTTACCAAACACGACCTTATTACAAAGCTTCGAAATGAAAGTACAAAAGAAATGCTAGGGACAACATCCACTAGCTATGTCTAAAACTAAGGCTAGACTAAATCTGTAGCATCCTCGAAATCAAGAGGACCTAACAAATGGTTTGGAGAAACGCTAAAGTCCAAACCGCTGCAAGTGTCGTCAATCTGTCCTCTGACCTGCACCTATAAAAATAGTAAATAGTAGGATGTTAGTATACCACTTGTAGTAAGTATGGGTATATGCACATATACACATAAAGCTATGCATGATCAATGAAAGCTCTTCCTAAGCAACATGCCATTTTTGGAAAGTCTAGTCATTAGACTTTCCTAATTCGTTAGTTGTGAATTGTGGTATGAATATGATGTATTTTAATGCATTCAAAGAACACAACTAATTTTCTAAATGATTACAAGACATTTGTATCATCAACATAATTTTAGAACAACTCGAGCGAAGATTTGAGCTTTTGATCCTCTAGGCCGAGAACTCCTCTTTGTACACTTAGATTATTTTTCAGTTTTTTCTTCTTCTTGTTGTGTAGTTCTATAACTTCTTTGGTCCTATGTTTTACTTACAAGTGCAATGATTCATTGTAGTTCCATACCCACAATGAATCAAGTAAGTAATTCAAGAGATTAAGGAAATAACTTAACTACAATTTGGGGCATGAATATATTTATAAGTCAATACTTATTGACTATACTCATTCTTTAGTTGATTGCATAATGTGCATAGTTATTGGGCATATCATTAAAGCTTATGATCTTACTTACTTTGGACATGAATTCTTTATAAGCCAATCTTTAGTGACTATTCCTATTATTGTATTATTAGCCTAATGTAAGAAGTCATTATAAGTCAATCTTATTTGGCTAATATCTTTTGCCAATTATATAAAGTCATTATAAGCCAATTTATTTGGCTTTATCATTTTCATACATGAGGATTCATTATGAGCTATGCCCTTTACTTATTGTAGACTTTATTGGACACGATTTGACTATCCTTACAACAAGTTATTCATTACATCAAGTATTCATTACATTTCATAAGCCATTCTCTATTGATTATGCCATTGATTTCATTTCTTTCATGTTTTATATATTATACATTTCATATACATGAGACCTTGGAATGGTTGATATAGCGTTAAGAAATCTCAAGTGAGGAACCAACATATGGGACCTCAACCCGAGGGTCTTCTTTAGCAAACACAGAGTCTGCTTCATTCGTTCATCCGTACTTCACATTATTCATTTCATTCATTTGTAGGCTGATGTAAACACCAGCTATACCTAGGATGAAGTTTAAGACTCTCATCGGGATCATGAAGTGCAATGACCAAGAATGACCTAATGTCATTACTTGAATCTGATTTCACCTCCTGATTGTCTTGCACAAACACCTTCGGTATCGTTCATTTCTTTATCTTTCATACTTTGAGGAATTTTAAATTTAACCGACATAGATCATGTGAGCTCATGAAATCTGGTGTCTTCCCCACACCGAAAATAGGTGGAGTCACTGGCAAGGTGAAACCAAAACATCCCTAGCTCGCTTAGGTGGAAAACCACTGGCTAGTTCCCTATGTTGGCAGCATAGTTCACAGACTAGGAGATTTAGGGAGACCCATACCCACCTTGGTGAACAGTCTCATCTCATGAGAATTACGTGAACCTCCTCCCTTCACGAAAGAAGGCATCACCACTCATAACTAGCCTATCGGTGCTCAGTTTAAAGTTCCTATTACATTCAACTCATACATCATCGAAGATTGCTTCTAGCATGAGGTAGTCATAGCTCATTAGATGATTTCTCATCTCTTCTTTACGTATTAAGTGTGAATTGTCCTTACACTTACATATAAAATATGATTGAGATTTATTTACTATTTTGATGACTTGTCATCCTTACTTTACATTGATGAAATGTGAATTGTCCTTACATATCATCCTTACTTTACATTAATGAATGTGAATTGTCCTTATATATCATCCTTACTTTACATTGATGAATGTAAATTATCCTTACATATCATCCTTAGGTGTTAATGAGACTAGTCTCATACATTCTAACACCTTCATTCGTGAGTATTCTTTTAACATAGTAGCTTAGGTGTAAGTAAGACTTGTCTGACTTTCTTTAAACCCCATTCTGGACACTTACCTAATTTAGACCCCTTTAATTATGTTATAACTCACGTTACTTCTTTACTTTAGTGTAGTAGATTCATTTCATCGTTTATGGACGGTGAGCACTTCTTTCAATGAGGTACATATGTTCATAGTTCATTCTTGTAGAACATGTTGGGACTTGTCCCAATGAATGGCATGCCCTTGGTTATGGATTCATTGAATTACTTTAGATGTGCTTATTCATTTGGCATTCCAACATTTTAGTCATATAAGATAGTATAAGGTATGTTGGGACTTGTCCCATTGATTGACATACCCTTTGTTATGGATTCATTTTGTTCTGTTGGTCATGCTTAATTTGACATTACCTTATATTGGGCACATAAGATTGGTGTAAATTTAGTATTGGCCTAGAAAATTTGGAAATGACTTCATAGGATATTTATTGGCACAAGCCAAACATTCATTCAAATATAATTTCATGAGATTCTCATTAGCCATTTTTTTTCCATCATTATTTAAAAGCAATAATGTAAGCCAATTCCATTCAACTTTTGGACAAGACATTGTTAGCCATTTTATTGGCATAACCCAAACATTCATTCAACTTATGATTTCATGGAGATATGTTTAGCCAACCTTATAACATAACTTTAGGCATAACGCTTTTAAACATCTTGGACAGCATCATATTAGCATTTGATGAATATATCATCTTTATAAAGTCATATTAACAACAAGTATGCACAACAGACCGTAACATCTTCATACATAATATTTTCGGACATATCTTTAACATAGTATCATTCTTTTAATTCACATAATAACACTTAGCATCAAACGAGACAAATTAATAGGTTCATTCAATCATTATTTAATAAAAGATCATACACATTAAGATCAGCCAGCACCATATACCAACAACATGAATTCTAACCTATTCAACATTGAAATCGTAACAAGGATACTAGGGAATGGAGTTCGACAGGAACGACGGGAAACAACCCTAGTTTTCAAGATCTTTGAATCATTCGAAAGAAAGTTCTCTTGTTGAAAGAAGTCCAGGAGAGAAACTCATACATTATGTAGAACTTAATCTACGAAGACCACCTTGAACGAAACCTTGAAGAAACCTTGAAATCGCCCTAGAGAAATCGATAAATTTTCTGCCTTTCTCTTGCGTTTGTCGCTTACTGTTTTTGCGTCCCTTTTTTTTCTATGAGTTTGAACGTGATTTTTAGGTTGAAGAACTGATCTTGAATTATACAACTTAGGTTTAATAAGTTAAGTAACTAAATTAATTAATGAATTACTAAAAAGCCCCTCCTAGATTGACTAGAACTAGGAAAACACAATACTTGGTCAAATCTGAAATTTTTCCTAAGAATATCATTTTGACCCTTTAAATTAATTAATTAAATGACTAATTTAATTAATTAAGGGACATAGTGTAATTACTAAAGTACCCCTAAGTTATTGGAACCAAAATTAACCCTTCTGGACCATCCTAGGTTAAGTACTAGGATGTTTCTTGAGTTGTACTAGGTTAGTGTAACAATTTCGGTTTGAACCCTTTAATTAAATTAATTAAATGGATAATTTAATTAATTAAGTGACCTAGGGTAATTACTAAAGTACCCTTAAGTCGTTATCACCATAACTAATCTTTTGGACCATCCTAGGTTAGGTACTAGGTTGTCTTTTTTCTTGTCTTAACCAAAATCTGGAAATTGTTTTGTGATTTCTGTTTTTGACCCTTTAAATTAATTAATTAAGTTGCTAAATTAATTAATTAAGTAGCCTAGGGTAATTAATAAAGTACTCTTAAGTCATTAGGATCTTAACTAACTCTTTGGACCATCCTAGGTTAGGTACTAGGCTGTCCCTTTCTTGTCTTAACCGGAATCTGAAAATTTCCTTTTTAGTTTCAGTTTTAGACATTTTAAATTAATTAATTAATTTGCTAAATTATTTAATTAGGTAACCTAGGGGAATTACTAAAGTACCCCTAAGTTGTTAGGACCATAACTAACCTTTTGGACCATCCTAGGTTAGGTACTAGGCTATCTCTTTAACTAGTACTAGGTTAGTGTCAACCTGGTTTTGGTCCTAGGTTGTCAGGTGAACTAATTAATTTATTTCATTTGGTCCTAGGTTAGTTAGTTATTTAGGGCAGTAGGTTAGAGTCTAGAATTAGTTAGGAAGTTAGGCCCCACATGGAGGGGGCCCTTGTGCACGTTTCCCCCCTAACTACCCTAACTGAATTCGGTTAGGGTGGTCCCCTCCTTTGGCCACTTCTTCACATGTCTTGCACATGTGCTTGCACATGGGTTGATTGTACTTTCCTAACTAACTATTATTTATGGTTCATTTGAGAATGTTTACTTATTGTCCCAAGGACGCTCACTATGTCCTTGGGCACTGCTTAATTTACATGATCATTTTAAATGGTCATGTGCTACGGTACTAGGCTTGACACGTGGATGCCTAGTACATAATATGTATGTTGGGCATATGTGAATATTATAGTTATTTTAGGATCTTCATTGCAGGTACAATTCTAAAAAGGCTAATTAATGTTAGAAAATTGGCTAACACCTGTTTAAGCCAATATTTCTAATATGCCCAATATTTTGCTTATTTGGGTATTATATAGAAATTGGCTAATACCCCTTAGCCAATTTTCTATACTATGCCAAATATTTCTCAATATTGGGAATTGGGATTCCTACGTATCCCCAATACGCAATCTTAAAGACCTATTGGGATCTTCACTAGACATGTAATTTTCCGGAATGTTACATTATTCCCCCCTTAGGAACATTCGTCCCCGAATGACACTTACACATCACTTAAACAAAGAGGGTGATTTTCGAAAGTTACTTTATCATGCTTAAGCGTTTCTCTTTTGTGAATGTCTGATTCACACTTATTTGGATGATGCATATCATTCAATCTTATCTGAAGCTTCATATTTGATATTGAGGAATTTTCTTCTCAATCGTACTTAACTTAATGCACATCACAAATCATGCAACACTCAAAACATGCCTATGCTACACAAACAACAACATAAAATGCAACATAACTTCGTTTTAACTCACATAGTGCTATTATAGACATACGATTTGGGACTTACCACACCAAATCCACTAAAGCACTTAAACTTAGAGTTTCTTAAACATAAACCAGACTTAGGAAGAGTATATCTAACCTCTGAGATAACATCTTGTTGGCCTTAAGATTTGAACCACACCCTTCTCATTTTAATCCAACTTATTTGGAAACTGAAGCCTTACTACCCTGTTTTTATAGTCTATTATAGCATAACACTTATGAAGGAAATCCATGTCTAAATCATATTCTTGAGTTTGTATGCAGCCAACTTAGCCTTCTCCTCTTCATCAACACCTGTGGCATGCATTTAGAATCTACCATGTACTCACCTGCATGCGAACGACCACACTTACTACACGTCTTTCGGTCACGCTGGGCATTTCCATCATTTCCCTTCTTGGGAAGGCCAGATTTTGAGTTTGGCGCCTTAGACCACTTGGCCATCCTAATTCTTGTGTGTATTCTTCTACGCGTTCACACAAGAAGGAAAGTAGATACTTAGAATGACACAAAGTGTCAAAACTCTAGATAGCACGACAAAGAGTAGAAGAAGGGAGAATTTCCTATCATTGCATAGTCTCTAAGTCATGATTGTGGCGCGCTTCACAACCATAAGATAGAAACTACGTAACATGGTTGTGTTGAGCTTTAGTTCCTAGGTAATTTAACCTCATGCTCTGATACCAAGTTTGTAACTACCAGGATTCTTTAATCCGAATCGCCACCGGCGTCGTTGACCTCTCAGAGGTCGCAGACAAGCCTCATCTTGCATTCATCACATTCATCTAGTTAAATTTGTGGAAAATTTAAAACTTTTTATATGTATGAAGTATACATAGACTTCATGTAATTATTAACTAGATACATCATATACTAAGCTCAACATAAGAGAACAATCATCTAACATAAATAATAAATTCAAAACTGAAGATGAATATATCATAAATAGTTTGCCAAACACGGCCTTATTACAAAGTTTCGAAATGAAAGTAGGAAAGAAATGCTAGGGACAACATCCACTAGCTATGTTTAAACCTAAGGCTGGACTAAATCTGTAGCATCCTCGAAATCAGAGGACCTAACAAATGGTTTGGAGAAACGCTAAAGTCCAAACCGCTGCAAGTGTCGTCAATCTGTCCTCTGACCTGCACCTATAAAAATAGTAAATAGTAAGGGGTTAGTACACCACTTGTACTATGTATGGGTGTATGCACACTTACACATAAAGCTATGCATGATCAAAGAAAGCTCTTCCTAAGCAACATGCCATTTTTGGAAAGTCTAGTCATTAGACTTTCCTAATTCGTTAGTTGTGAATTGTGGTATGAATATGATGTATTTTAATGCATTCAAAGAACACAACTAATTTTCTATATGATTACAAGAAATTTTTATCATCAACATAATTTTAGAACAACTCGAGCGAAGATTTGAGCTTTTGACCCTCTAGGCCGAGAGCTCCTCTTTGTACACTTAGATTATTTTTCAGTCTTTTTCTTCTTCTTGTTGTGTAGTTCAATAACTTCTTTGGTTCTATGTTTTACCTACAAGTGCAATGATTCATTGTAGTCCCATACCCACAATGAATCAAGTAAGTAATTCAAGAGATTAAGGAAATGACTTAACTACAATTTGGGGCATGAATATATTTATAAGTCAATACTTATTGACTATACTCATTCTTTAGTTGATTGCATAATGTGCATAGTTCTTGGGGCATATCATTAAAGCTTATGATCTTGCTTACTTTGGGCATGAATTCTTTATAAGCCAATCTTTAGTGACTATTCCTATTATTGTATTATTGGCCTAATGTAAGAAGTCATTATAAGCCAATCTTATTTGGCTAATATCTTTTGCCAATTATATAAAGTCATTATAAGCCAATTTATTTGGATTTATCATTTTCATAACATGAGGATTCATTATTAGCTATGCCCTTTACTTATTGTAGACTTTATTGGACACAATTTGACTATCCTTACAACAAGTTATTCATTACATTAAGTATTCATTACATTTCATAAGCCATTCTCTATTTGTTATGCCATTGATTTCATTTCTTTCATGTTATATATTATACATTTCATATACACGAGACCTTGGAATAGTTGATATAACATTAAGACATCTCAAGTGAGGACCCACCATATGGGACCTCAACCCGAGGGCCTTCTTTAGCAAACACAGAGTCTGCTTCATTCGTTCATTCGTACTTTACATTATTCATTTCATTCATTTTTAGGATGATGTAAACACCAGCTATACCTAGGATGAAGTTTAAGACTCTCATCGGGATCATGAAGTGCAATGACCAAGAATGACCTAATGTCATTACTTGAATATGATTTCACCTCCTGATTGTCTTGCACAAACACCTTCGGTATCGTTCATTTATTTATCTTTCATACTTTGAGGAACTTTAACTTTAACCGACATAGATCATGTGAGCTCATGAAATCCGGTGTCTTCCCCACACTGAAAAGAGGTGGAGTCACTCGCCAAGGTGAAACCAAAACATCCCTAGCTCGCCTAGGTGGAAAATCACTGGCTAGTTCTCTATGTTGGCAGCATAGTTCAAAGACTAGGAGATTTAGGGAGACCCATAACCACCTTGGTGAACAGTCTCATCTCATGAGAATTATGTGAACCTCCGCCCTTCCCGAAAGAAGGCATCACCACTCATAACTAGCCTATCGGTGCTCAGTTTAAAGTTCCTATTACATTCAACTCATACATCATCGAAGCTTGCTTCTAGCATGAGGTAGTCATAGCTAATTAGATGATTTATCATCTCTTCTTTACGTATTAAGTGTGAATTGTCCTTACACTTACATATTGAATATGATTGAGATTTATTTACTATTTTGATGACTTGTCATCCTTACTTTACATTGATGAAATGTGAATTGTCCTTATATATCATCCTTACTTTACATTGATGAATGTGAATTGTCCTTACATATAATCCTTACTTTACATTGATGAATGTGAATTATCCTTACATATCATCGTTAGGTGTTAATGAGACTAGTCTCACACATTCTAACACCTTTATTCGTGAGTATTCTTTTAACATAGTAGCTTAGGTGTAAGTAAGACTTGTCTCACTTTCTTTAACACTCCATTATGGTAACTTACTTAATTTAGACCCCTTTAATTATGTTATATCTCACGTTACTTCTTTACTTTAGTGTAGTAGATTCATTTTATCGTTTATGGATGATGAGCACTTCTTTCAATGAGTTACATATGTTCATAGTTCATTCTTGTAGAACATGTTGGGAGTTGTCCCAATGAATGGCATGCCCTTGGTTACGGATTCATTGAATTACTTTAGATGTGCTTATTCATTTGGAATTCCAACATTTTAGTCATATAAGATTGTATAGGATATGTTGGGACTAGTCCCATTGATTGGCATACCCTTAGTTATGGATTCATTTTGTTCTGTTGGTCATGCTTAATTTGACATTATCTTATATTGGGCACAAAAGATTGGTTTAAGTTTAGTATTGTCCTAGAAAATTTGGAAATGACTTCATAGCATATTTATTGGCACAAGCCAAACATTCATTCAAATATAATTTTATGAGATTCTCATTAGCCAATTTTTTCCATCATTATTTAAAAGCAATAATGTAAGCCAATTCCATTAAAATTTTGGGCAAGACATTGTTAGAAATTTTATTGGAATAACCCAAACATTCATTCAACTTATGATTTCATGGAGATATGTTTAGCCAACCTTATAACATAACTTTAGGCATAACGCTTTTAAACATTTTGGACATCATCATATTAGAATTTGATGAATATATAATCTTTATAACATCATATTAACAGCAAGTATGCACAATAGACCGTAACATCTTCATACATAACATTTTTGGACATATCTTTAACATAGTATCATTCTTTTAATTCACATAATAACCTTAGCATCAAACGAGTCTAATTAATAGGTTCATTCAATCATTATTTAATCAAAAACAGTACACATTAAGATCAGCCAGCACCACATACCAACAACATGATTTCAAACCTATTCAATATTGAAATCTTAACAAGGATACTAGGGAAAGGAGTTCGACAAGAACGACGGGAAACAACCCTAGTTTTCAAGATCTTTGAATCATTCGAAAGAAAGTTCTCTTGTTGAAAGAAGTCCAGGAGAGAAACCAATATCTTATGTAGAACTTAATCTACGAAGACCACCTTGAAGGAAACCTTGAAGAAACCTTGAAATCGCCCTAGAGAAATCGATAAATTTTCTGCCTTTCTCTTGCGTTCGTCGCTTACTGTTTTTGCGTCCCTTTTTTTTCTATGAGTTTGAAAGTGATTTTTAGATTTAATAACTGATATTGAATTATACAACTTAGGCTTAATAAGTTAATTAAATAAATTAATTAACTAATTACTAAAAAGCCCCTCCTAGATTGACTAGAACTATGAAAACACAATACTTGGTCAAATCTGAATTTTTTCCTAAGAATTTTGTTTTGACCATTTAAATTAATTAATTAAATGACTAATTTAATTAATTAGGGGACATAGTGTAATTACTAATGTACCCCTAAGTCATTGGAACCAAAATTAAACCTTTTGGACCATCCTAGGTTAAGTACTAGGATGTTTCTTGAGTTGTACTAGTTTAGTGTAACAATTTCTGTTTGAACCCTTTAATTAAATTAATTAAATGGATAATTTAATTAATTAAGTGACCTAGGGTAATTATTAAAGTACCCTTAAGTCGTTATAACCATAACTAATCTTTTGGACCATCCTAGGTTAGGTACTAGGTTGTGTTTTTTCTTGTCTTAACCGAAATCTGGAAATTGTTTTGTGATTTCTGTTTTAGACCAATTAAATTAATTAATTAAGTTTCTAAATTAATTAATTAAGTAGCCTAGGGTAATTTATAAAGTACCCTTAAGTCATTAGGATCTTAACTAACTCTTTGGACCATCCTAGGTTAGGTACTAGGTTGTCCCTTTCTTGTCTTAACCGAAATCTGAAAATTTCCTTTTTAGTTTCAGTTTTAGCCATTTTAAATTAATTAATTTATTTGCTAAATTAATTAATTAGGTAACCTAGGGGAATTACTAAAGTACCCCTAAGTTGTTAGGACCATAACTAACCTTTTGGACCATCCTAGGTTAGGTACTAGGTTGTCTCTTTATCTAGTAATAGGTTAGTGTCAACCTGGTTTTGGTCCTAGGTTGTCGGGTGAACTAATTATTTTATTTCGTTTGGTCCTAGGTTAGTTAGTTATTTAGGGCAGTAGGTTAGAGTCTAGAATTAGTTAGGAAGTTAGGCCCCACATGGAGGGGTCCCTTGTGCACGTTTTCCCCCCTAACTACCCTAACCGAATTCGGTTAGGGTGGTCCCCTCCTTTAGCCACTTCTTCACATGTCTTGCACATGGGTTGATTGTACTTTCCTAACTAACTATTATTTATGGTTTATTTGGGTATGTTTACTTATTGTCCCAAGGACGCGCACTAGTCCTTGGGCACTGCTTAATTTACATGATCATTTAAAATGGTCATGTGCTATGGTACTAGGGTTGACACTTGGATGCCTAGTACATAATATGTATGTTGGGCATATGTGAATATTATAGTTATTTTAGGATCTTCATTGCAGGTACAATTCTAAAAAGGCTCATTAATATTAGAAAATTGGCTAACACCCGTTTAAGCCAATATTTCTTATATGCCCAATATTTTGCTTATTTGGGTATTATATAGAAATTGGCTAATACCCCTTAGCCAATTTTCTATACTATGCCCAATATTTCTCAATATTGGGAATTGGGATGCCTACGTATCCCCAATACGCATTCTTAAAGACCTATTGGGATCTTCACTAGACATGTAATTTTCCGAAATCTTACATAATACCTAAGAGGTATGTAAGCTTCCATAGTGTTGTGTTAGTTCACCCACACGCCAATTATTTTTTTTCCAGAGAAATTTCATGCTTAAAGTTTAAATATTAGAGTTCTTGATGAGTTCTTGAAAGGTGTTCTTGAAGTTCATTCGAAATCTTGTTGTGTTGGAGTTTTGATGATTTATTGGGATCAAATTGAATAATTTTAGTGTTTTTTCCAGTAGATTACAGTGTAATTAATTTAAGTAATCGAATCAAAGTGATTGGGGAAGAAACCGTTCGAATTTACGCGATTGAGAAAACGAGCAAAAGTGCCCGACAGAAATTCTGGTTTGAGGCTTGGCACAGCGCGCCGGCCAGAGCGCCCCAAACCCATCTCTATCCGTCAAGGGTTGTGGCTCCGCGCGAGCCATATCCCCAGGGTCGTCTACCCAGTTCAGTTTGCCTCTGGTTGCTCCATTTGAGTTCGTTTAAAGTTGACCTTTATTCCTTTTTGATTCTAACTAATTTAAGCTACTTCTAAACACCTAAAATCAGTTCAAGGTAGAGTTGAGAGTTAAGTTTTTGAATAATTTTTCAAACGTTCTAAGAAACTCCTTCTGAGTCCAATTGATGAGTCTTCTACAACTTCTACTAAGTTATTTAAAGACTCAAGTAAGTTATTATAAGTATGAAGAGAATTTATTTATGAGTATGCCTTGTCATAATGAGATCCTCCAATTCATGAACCAAAACACTTGAATTCATAATTCACATTCAAGAGAGAGTTAAGAGTAGAGTTCAAGAAAGCTTTTAAGTTCAAATGTGAATTCTTTGAGTTCCATCATTGATTGAACTAAGTTTAAAGGAATTAAATAGGAATGAGAAGATTCATATACATTAGTTCATGTAGTTATGTATATCTTTGAGCCAAGTTGTTTCAAGCCCATAATTCCGTATGAACTTCGCAAGTTGTGCTTCTTTCAGAGAAGTAGGATCTTCAAGTTCTAAGCCTTTAAGTGTTGAGTTGCTAGTTCATCTTTGATATTGATTCCTAATCATGTGATTATTATATGTTACCTATGAAGTCATTAAGTTAAATTGTTTATGCCCATAATTTCATATGGACCCCTTAAGTTGAACAACATTGAGAGAAGAAGTGCCTTTGAGTTCTCGAGGTGAGTAATTCATGCTCATAATTCCGCATGAACCCTCCAAGTTGAAAATCATGAAATCATCCATAAACATGTAATCATGAGACTTGAATCCATACTCCAATTCAAGGAAGTTAAGAGTCAACTCTAGAAGTTAAGAAGCAAGTCAAAGCAACGTTATAAAGTTTTGTAAAGTCTTTCACAAACGTTTTTACTTTGTTTTAAAAGACATAAAGTTCAAGTCAATAAAGAGTAAAGAGTAAAGTTCATTTCTCAAAAGCTATAAGGGAATTAAGTATTCCCAAAGAGTTAAGTTTCAACTAAGCAAAGAGTATAAAGTTGAGTTTACTTCTCAAGAGTTATAAGGGAACTAAGTGTAACGACCTGCTTAGTCGTTTTGAGCAGCAGATTTTATTTCTGGAAAAACTGTCTGAGACGACGTATCCAACGACGGACCGTCATGGGCACGACGGACCGTCGAGGGTGTCTCGTTCCAAACACTTGGAATTCTTATATTTGAGTGCTTAAATCGACTCTCTGAACTCTGTGACGGACCTGCAGGACGGACCGTCACAGACATGACGGACCGTTGTGAGGTTCCGTTTCAAAACACTTCAACTCTTGAGAATTGGGTACTGAGAGCAATTCTCTGAACTCTGTGACGGACCTGCAGGACGGACCGTCACAGACATGACGGACCATTGTGAGGTTCCGTTTCAAAACACTTCAACTCTTGAGAATTGGGTACTGAGAGCAATTCTCTGTCCGTCGTGACGGAAGTGCAGGACGGACCATCGTAGGCACGACGGGCCGTCACAGGTTGCGTAATCCCAGTCTGGGTCGGATTTCTGGGTAAGTTTTAAAGGGGCATTTTGGACTATTCCTGCTATAATTATGAATTTCGTGGGTCAATGTTAATAACTCAAATTCTTGGGGGTGTGAAGGAGATAACCTTGAGTTAAGAAGTGGGTTAATTCCTCATCTTTTATACCTAATTATATGCTAATTAGGGAAAAGAGAGAGAGTTTTGAAGAAGAAAAAATAGAGAGAACAAGGAGAAGAGAGGAACGATCTATAGAGAGAGACAACCAAAGAGGAACAAAAAGCTTTGAGAGATTGCTTGCTTGATCAAGAATCCTTGGTGAAGGTAGGTTATGGTTTTGATACTATTCGTAGTAAACTCTTAATAGTGAATGATATGTATTGGTAGTATTGTAAACCCTTCTATATGCTTAATTGTATGCTTGCATGAATGTGATTATGTGATTGTGATAAAAATAAG
>JABWTJ010001455.1:0-55225 GCA_016801875.1 Solanum sitiens
GTTCTCATCATATCCCTGGTGTGCCACACCAAAAACAACTCCTCCCAAACCTGCATGCACCTAGATGATTCCTCCCACACTATTTACAAGGCTGTCGTGGAGGCCTTGAGTGGCTCGTACTTCCTTGCTCTTGATGACTGCCTTGACTTTCACTTCTTTGCCCAAACTGATTGCCCCTAAACCCTTGGAACCGTGGTGGAGCACTAGCTGTAGAGTAGAAAGCTGATGGCCTAGGTAATCTGTTAGAGAACCGAGGCCTAAACTCACCTGGGGATGGTGTAAACTGCCCCATGGATCTGGCCCTCTTAGAATGCCCTGTTTCCAACTCTTGTGTTCTTCTTCTTTGCCTTTGATCCTCCAATTTTTGTGCAAAAGCCTGCATCCTTGCTATAAATCCATAGCTTTATTTAATGAGCAATTGTACAGTCTCTACGATATGAATCTAATCTATCCACAAAACGATGAACTCTATCCTCCATATAGATACTACATTAGGAGCATACCTGGCAAAGGAATTAATTTGGAGACTATCTCCGTCCACTCATAATTTCCTTGGTGGAGATTTATAGAACTGATCCGCAAGGGCCTCTCTGATCTCCAAGGGCAAGATAATGATCCAAGGAATGCCGTTTTGAACTCTTTCCACATAGCTGAAGGGTGCATTTGTTCCCCTAGATTGCGTCCAAGCTTCATACCACAATATAGCCCACCCTTTAATCGGTATGCAGCTAGCTCAAGTGGCTTAAACCACGTACATGCATAATATCCAAAGTGTGCGTTGGATTGGATCTATAAAGTCTTGGGATCTTCATTTAGGATCTTGACCGTAAATGAGGGAGGGGTCCAAGTTAAGAAAATCACGTATCGTGTTCCAGCCTGATCTAACTACACCAACAAGTACCTGAAACTTGGACCTTCTTGCCTTTGCCATGACCAGCAAACTAAAAATAAAACGAGTCAATAATTGGACTGCATTCCTCAAATCTTGCTCGGTAGCATTAATAGGGGGTTCCTGAGGTTCATCTTCCCTCCTTATTTCTTCAGGAGATGGAGGCATCGAGGAAGTCTGCGATAGAGACTCATCTTGAGCCCCACTTTGAACAGCTTGACTTGGTGGTGGTTGGCTGGTCCCTTCTTGGGCAGCCACTTCTACTCGTTTACCAGTACTTTTACTCCTTCTCGTAATCGGCATCTTTGCTATAATAAAACAATTGAGGAATTAAATATGATTCACCTACAACACAAGTTCTATCGCACGATCTAAGAAATGAAAGAAATGAGACAACTCCTATATGTCCTGTAGCCTCCTGTTTATAAATGTGGTGCACAACACATCCATAAGCAAGACTCTACACAGACACGGCTTTGTAGACTCCCTAGGATGACCTGCTCTGATGCCACTTTTGTCACGCCTCAAAACCCATTAAGACGGACAGGCACCCGATGCCCTAAAGGCCCGAGAGAACCAACCTACAACCTGTTCTTACTGAGCATATACTATAACAATTGAGACAAGTTAACTTTGGATGCAGCGATACAAACCAACGTAAGTAGATCCAAAAGTTATATACAAGACTTGGCCGTTTAGGCCACAACTCCTTAAGACACAACTGAACTATGTACATACGTCTACAAAGCCTCTAAAAGATAGAAGACTAGAGTAGGTCGGGACAGACCCCGCCTTACCCTTAACTACGATACAATACCAAAATGAATTTACCAAGGACTCAATAAAGCTCCGAATCAACTTGGAGCTCACCAAAAGTAGCCGAGTTTCGTGTGCTCTTACTGAGGAGGTCTACTAACTGGAGTACCTGAGCCTGCAGCATGAAATGCAGCGTCCCCAATACGGAACGTCAGTACGAAAAATGTACTGAATATGTAAGGCAATAGCATATGTAATACAAGAGCTCAAATGAAATAAAGTAGTAACATAAAGTGCATAGATAGGAGAGAAGACCACCTTTGCTTACTCTTGTGGGATCAAGTAAGCTACATTCTTTTCTTTACCTTTTCGTATGTTATAATCTTTGTTGGCATGTAATACAAGTGACCAGCTGATCAGTGGTAGAAGAGGATGACCCATGCTAGGCGTATTAACCCCTGGGATGCGATCCTCATAATTACACAACTTGGGATCGGCCCATGCTAGGCTTTCGCCCCTGAGCTGCCACCCTTCTATACCAATAGGGATCGGCCCAGCTAGGCTTTTGCCCCTAAGCTGCCACCCTTAATTATATAGATTTCTTCACTTAGATTCTTTAATCTTTGAGATTATTGTTAATCAGTTCATAACTCTTTTGAGACGTTATTTTGGATAATCATAACACTTTTGAGATGTTGCTTTGGTGGTCATAATCATCTTGGAGATATGGAAATACGGACCAGTAGTGGAATACATGAAAAATAATACTTTGATGCAGTAACAATGACATAAGGAGCTATGTAACATCAACACCTCACTTTAAGACCTTAATGGCACAATTGACTTCAATTGACTAGGAGGGGGATTCACCAAACTTTCTTTTGCAAATACCATTTCTATAGCAGCACAAGGGGGATAATTACACAAGTATAGAGTAGTGAACCTATAATGAAGTAGTTCCATGTACCTAGAATGGGGAAGAAATATTGTTAGCTATTTGGAGATAGTACGCTGCCACTATGTTTCCTTTTCTAGGAATAGAACTTATGAGATTCACTTCATTGATATTAATTGCAGATGCCAGATTTCATGCCAAAGGGATATATAATCGAATAGCCTTACATACCTTATTTTCTGACCAATACCACTATCACGATTCAGCCTTCCTTTTTGGGTGCTAGTCTACAACATAAGTCATGATTAAGCTAACGTAAGCAGCTAATCACATTAAGTCCCTCTAAAACAGTAGCTAAAATATTTGACGGAAAGCAGGCCCTTACAACCCTTACACAAACGGTGAACCACCACACCCTTCCTCTACACATTAATACAACTTCATACATCCTCTCCCAAGATACCCAAACTGCCCTCAACAACAATATTCATAAGGCAGCCACCATCAATCTCAAATCTTTCAGCATAATAGGAGAATATTGACTCAAGGATTTATCACAATCCATGAATTCTTGATAAATATATACAAAATTCTCCACTCCAAACATGAATTCAAAGAGAGGAAAACAAATGGGTTGAAGTCTTACCTTAATTCTGGAAATTTATCCTCTAAACTTGTACTTCAAGAATTCAAACTCTCCTTCAAACTCTTAATTAAAAATGAGACAGCACTCAAGAACCCTAATGTGTTTTAGGGCTACTTATAGAAGCCAAGAGAGACCAAGAAAGAAACTTAGGAATCTGAAAATTTTTGCAAGTTTAAAATGGAGAAAAAGACTTGATCCTTATCCTTTTAAAAAGGAGGTGCTATGGCCGACATTCTTGACCAATTTTGGGCCATATATTGTCAAGTAGGTGACCCATCTACTTGGCCTTTTAACTTGGGCCTTTTTGGACTTAAGATTATTGGGCCTTGGCTGTCCATTTTCCCTTTGTTCATTTATTCAACTTGGACCAGATTAATGCAAGTAGGTGGTACACACTTGGACCAATAACATGGTAAAAAAAAAGCCTTAGGAGGTGATGCACTTACCTAGTTTCACTTGGGCTTTATCCATAATGAGCCAATTCGCAGATTTGGCTGCTGGGGTTTCTTTCATTCACAGTTTTCTTTAATAGGTTTGGGCTTCAAATGAGCCCCTTAAAATAAGCCTAAATCTGGTCCATCAAACTTGGGTCCTTTAGCTATACTATAACTCAAGTATGCAGCTGCTAGCTCAATTATCACCTTACTATATTTACTTAAATACTTTCCATCGGAGTTAACTTGTAATACATATGCTGAAACGTGCAAGGCATTACATCACCTTCCGAGCTAGTTTAAACCAACACTAATCATATAAGAAACATGATCCCTCACCTACACTATAATTCTATGTCAAGTATAACATGAATAGAACTACCACATACAAAATACAGGCCGTTACACACATGCCCAACAAAGATTATAACATACAGAAAAGTAAAGAAAAGAATGTAACTTACTTGATCCCACAAGAGTAAGCAAAGGTGGTCTTCTCTCCTAATCTATGCACTCATATGTTGCTACTTGATTTCATTTTAGCTCTCGTATTACATATGCATATTCAGTACATTTTTCGTACTGACGTCCCTTATTGGGGACACTGCATTTCATGCTGCAGGCACATGTACTCCAGCTAGTAGACCTCCTCTGTAGGAGCACACGACACTCTACTACTTTTGGTGAGCTCCAAGTTGATTCGGAGCTTTATTTAGTCCTTGGTAAAATTCATTTTGGTATTGTATCGTAGTTAAGGGTAAGGCCGGGTCTGTCCCGACCTACTCTAGTCTTCTATCTTTTAGAGGCTTTGTAGACGTATGTACATGGTTCAGTTGTGTCGTAAGGAGTTGTGGCCTCAACGACCAAGTCTTGTATATAACTTTTGGATCTACTTATGTTGGTTGCATCGCTGCGTCCTAGGTGAACTTGTCACAATTGTTATAGTTATATGCATAGTAAGAACAGGTTACAGGTAGGTTCTCTCGAGCCTTTAGGGCATCTAGTGCCTGTCCGTATTAATGGGCTTTGAGGCGTGACATCATACCAACAATTCATTAATATCATCAATATAAAGCAGTAGTTAAGGACAACATAACCTAAACGAAATCCTACTACAATTGCCATAACGTCTAGATCACATTGAACATGCTATTTTAGACATCATTGGAAAATAGAAGAATCATAGGTTAATCAACATTTATCAACATGAATCACTTATTTATAACTTATCAATAATATCCAATTAAGACAGTAGATACAACCAGCCCTACACAATCGAATTCCACATTAAATCATTAAGAGGCCAATGTTACAGTGAATTATGGAAACTAAGCTAAACATGTTCAAATCTTCATACATTGATCCTCATGGATACTTCGTACTCAATTCAACATTAATCCACGTAAATAACAGTACATACAACTACTTCAATGTAATAGAATGACAATTCAATCGATAACAAGTAAAGATCACAAAGCCAATGCAAAGACTAAATCAAGTTTGGAAGGGACATGGGTTCATCATGCAATTGGAGTCAAATTCACGTTAAAACCACTGTATTAACTTCAATTCATCATTATCTAATCGTTCAAAACATTTTTAGAAAGAAACCATGGATAGATTGAAGAAGATGTTTGATCATGTTTTTCTCTTTTAAAACTTCGAGATTTAACTCTCTAGATAGAAGGATAACTAGAGATGAAGATCACCATACCTGTTTATTCATGAAAACCTTTTAAAAATTGATGAATCATCCATGGAAATCCGAGCTCCCAGCTGTTCTTGAGCTTCACCAACAATGGTGGTTTCTAGGGAGAATATTTTTGGAGGGAAAGGTTCAATTTGTGTGAGTTGGTTTGGGAATGGGTTGATCACGTTTTTGATCACTTAAATACACCCAAAAATAACCAAATAAATCATGGGGTGATTTTCCCATTCACCCCTTTAATGAAACAGTGCACAGGCAGCAGGCTGCAGGCCACCATCGACGGAACCATCTACTGGCCGTTGGTAAGTCGACGGGCCGTGCATTGGCTTCCGTCGATTGGTAATTGGCCAATTTTTGGCTTGAGAACTGCCCAAGCTAAGTACCAATCGACGAGACCTCACCTACGGTCCGTTGGTTGACCAACTGGCCATCGTTTAGTCCGTCGATGATTGACTCTGCCAAGGCAGTGTCTCGACCAGCCTTGGGTCCTTCTTGTGAGCCCTTTTGCGGGGCCCTTTAGAAGTCATACCCAGATGTTTCCAACGTAAATACAACCCTTAACAATTTTTAGACATTCCACATAAGTTTCACCGAAAACAAATACCTGCAACACATCCAAACATGCAAGGCCCCATCAAGACGTACATGAATGTCTCAAGGGCTAACTTTCGAACGTCTTGAACGTTCTTGGACGTTTGACCTCCAAACTTCTGGAAACTTCATATAATACCATTTAATATCATTATAACTCATTTTAATACTTCATAAGCTCATTCATACACATATAAGCACGCATAGACATATGAGGCACATAGGTGACTAATCGTCGAACGTTTTGGTCGACCCTTGACGTTTTGACTTCCAATTCACCTCAAACTTTATACACTGCCTCTAAACCATATTATAAGTCATTTTAGAACCTTATAAGCTTAATTCAACCATGTTAGGCTCTAGACACCCTAACTCATTTTGGAGGTCTTACAATCATATTATGAAAGGTTATTGTAACGTCACCTCAAGGTCATACATTTTACTAAGTACACTTGAGGGTCACATAAGGAAAGAAGTAAGATAAAAGAGAGGTAATGTATTGTGTGTATTGAATATGCCTCGACATATGATAAATGTCTTTATGTGCTATTATGTGTATTATACATGTCTATATAATGTATGTGAACTATATTGAGCTTATATGTGCCTATGTTTCATGAAATTTACCAAAAAGACATGTTGCATGATTTCAAATGAAATGTCCTCTTTTAAAGAGTGTTTTTGCATGGTCGCTATACTAGTGCATTCTTGTACTAATACCATTCTTCTTCATCCTTTTACAAAAAGTGCAGGTCTTGAAAGCTAGAGGATGTCTCGTAAGTGAAGAGCTTTGATAGATCTCCCAAATTCAAGTAAAGGAACCCTTATGATTCAAGGGTTGCCTATGTCAAGATGTTCTTTAAGTTGATGTAATAGATTAGACTTATATTATATGTTGTTGAGGTCCATGTCCCTATTCTATTCTATTGAGTTGTGTCTTAAGATGGCAAAGAGACTTAGAGTCTACTTATGTACATTTGATATATATATATATATATATATATGCTGATTCTAGCATATGATGTGCTACGAAAATTTTTAAATTTTCCGCTATTTTTTTTATTTTGATTATGCAATGAAAGATGTATAAGGGCTTGTATACGACCTTCGAGAGGTCAAGTACGCCCTGTGGCTATCTATGAGTGTTCTAATTACTAGGGGGTACTTTGGGTCGTTACAAACTTGGTATTAGAGTAGGTTTTGTGTTTTGTCCTTATGTTTCAAAGACTCGTATTGCCACGTGTAGTAGAGTCTCATTCATTGGTATGAGTCGCGACACATCTATGAGCAAGAGACTATAGGACGATAGAGTTTCCCTTCTTCCCTATTCCATGTCATTCCATAGAACTTAACTCTGTATGATCTCTCTCTTATGTTGCCTTGTTCGGTGGTCTTTTAGATGTGATTGCTTAGATTAGGATGATGTCTCAATGCTTGAGGGAGAAAAGGTGAATTTTGATGTTTACCTTAGTTTTGTGGCTTGATGAGCTTTTGTGAAGGTAAATTTAGTATATGTTGATGTGATGCAATTTATGTCTCTTGGTGGTTTATGGAGAAGGAGATGTTATGAGAGAAGTTATGATATGATATGGTTATACCTTGTTAAGAGTTGTTATTGTTTAATGGAGTTCCTTTTAGAATGATAGATTGCCTTATGATTATGTATAATGATAGTAGGATGTTGTGATATAGGCTTGAAAAGTGTTGGAGAAAGTGGTAAATAGTGATAAAGATGAATGTTACCTTTGTATATATGGAATGCTTCGTAGTAGTCCTTGTGCGGATTGGAATCTTTTGTATAGGATTGTTCCTAAGGTGGGGAGATAGTGTGTTGAGCCTTGTAAGGAGATTGTGAATTATGCTAGTTAATGGGAGAACCCTTATGACTAGTTAATGATTTCCTCTTTGAACCTATTCTAAGAGTGGTAAAAAGGGGGAAAATGAGTTTTATTCCATAAGTTGGAAGTATGTTTTTCCCTAAGGTGACTTATAGGGATGTATGTACCCCTTAACTCTTGAAGAGAAGGAGACAATTGAGGTTTACATACTTTGAAGAGGTTAGTTGTCTTTTAAGATTAAATTTAAGTATGGTCAATTGAGGAAGAGCTTAGATTGTACCTAGGCATGGTTGGTTGGAAGGTTCCATCAAAAGTGATGACCCTTGTAGGTTGGTAATGACTTGCCTTGACCTTGGTGTTTAAGGGAATGATGTGATTAGTCTTACCCCGAGTAATGTGCATAGATGGTAAGATTTTGAGTTCCCTTGATTTCCCTATGTTGAGTTCCATTGAACTTGTCTAGGTTGAAAATTACCTTGAAGTTATGGTGAGAAGGGTGTTCATAAGCTTAGATCCCAAGAGAGGGATGATGTGCTTAGTTATTAAGGTTGGTAAGCTAAAGTTCTCCTAGAGTTGTGATTACTTGCTCTTAAATGGGTTCACCCTAAGTGGGGGATGATAAATTGAATAGTAAGGTTGATGATGTCCCCATCTTTTCCTTCTATTATTACTCAAGCTTGAAACCAAAGAGTTCCTAAGTAGCTTGTTCATGATATGAGTCTTGCATAAATGGATAAGTTGCATGTTCTCCATATGTTATGCATGTCTTAAATGACACTATGTTATGCATATTATGAAAGGTCAATATTGCATGAAAAAGGAATTTTTGATAAATTGCATGTTGCTCATCCTGTTGTGCATCCTTATATGATAAATGTGCAATTTGATTTCATGAGATAGCTTCATGATAATGCTTAATGTCACTTTAATGTGTGGTTCCTTAGCCCCACAATGAGAAGTGGAGACTTTTTTAAATAAGCAAAGATGAGTTTCTTTGAAAAAAATATGTGCTTTTGAGATTTGGGGAGTGTTACTATAGGCTCACTCTTGAGGAGTGATGGTTTGTCTAGCCTATTTTTGTTGGTGTTCCTATAAATTGTGATAAATTTCCCAAAATGATGCAAGTTTATGAAATCTAGTGATGTGCTAGAAATAGAAAGCTGTAAATTTACTTCCTAATGTTGTGATGTGCTTGGTGTAACCTACCATGTTGATTTCATAAGGAAGGAAGTATAAGCATAATGTGGTTTGGAGCAAAGAAATCCTCCTTGATATGAATTAATCTCTATGCATTGCTTTAATATGAACTCTATGATGCCATATGCATATGTTGTGAATAGGAGAAGGTAGTTCCTCCTTGAACAAAGCTAAGCATGGTGATGTCATATATGACTTTGATGATATTATGTATAAGACTATAAGATTGTAGTTGATCTACATTATTCGTGATTCTTGTGCAACTAAATGAATTGTTCAAAATTTTCTCATGAGTTGAAGTGTGGATTATTCCTATGTGTGCAATTGAAATACATAGTAGTCTAACCTTGTGATGAAATAATGAACATGCCTAAGGTTGGAGAAGGTAATTCCTCCAAATGGCAATGAATATGAATAAATATGTATGCATGGAATGAATTGTAGAAGTAGTCCATGTTTGATTATGTTGCTCTAGTTGCATGATTGTAAGAGGTTGGTGTTCCTTGTATGTGTGGTGAATTGACTATTATGTGACAACATGTTGTATGTTTTGTGAGCTGATGGAACTGCTTCTTCAGTCCTTCGAAGTGTTTTAGTGTCATTCGAGGACGAATGTTGTTCTAAGTGGGGGATATTATAACGACCCACAACATGAACTATGGTATCTAGAGCCTCACATGTGTCTAAAATTGTCAATAACATGTTAATTAAGTGGTTTACAGTGTGTATACTTGATTTGAATTGGTTTGGAGGTCAAACGTCCAAGAACGTCCACGACGTTAAAAAATTATCCTTCAAACGTGCCTATTTTATGTGTTATTTGGAGTACAAATTTATGTGAGAGGTTCCTAACATGTATACGAGAGTATTTGAGGTGGAAACGTCCAGGCAAAGCTCCCCAAGGACCAACCAAAGGGTCCTTAAGGAGGACCCAACCTTGGGCCAACAAGCTGGCCAAGCAACAACTTTTATTCCTACATGAAATAAGTCCGCATCGCTGACTAAGTCCTCCATAGGTGTCACATCTAGGGAGAACCCCCTAAATGTAACTGGCGTCGGCGTCCTCAAAGAGGACTAAGACTAGCCTCTTATCTTACATCATTACTTTCATAGGTTAAAAATGCAAAAAATTTAAAAATTTTCTTCTATCTATCACGAGGTTTACATAGACCTCTCGCATACACATAATATATATTCATATCAAGTATACATAGACACATAATATAAGATATAACATAGTATTAAAACGGACGTCTCATCTCATAACCATCTAAACAAGAGTATAACAATTAGTCATATCCCGTACATCAATATAATAAAAGCCGCGCATATAGGCTATAAAATCTGTAGTACTCAAATGAAAGGAAATGAACATATTGTCTTCAAGACTAATCAATATCCGAAGCTATAAAGTGACATTGTCCTCGAAGTGGTGAGGACCTACCCTACTTGGAGAATGAGGATCCAAGTTTCTTCAAAATGTCGTCACATGCCCTTCAACGACCGAAACCTAAAATGTTGGGGAAAAGGGAAAAAATGGGGTTAGCACATCAATTGTACTAAGTATGAGATCATAAGCACACACAACATAAAATCATGCAAAAAAGGGACATTTCATTAAAGTATTCCATTTACTTTGAAAAGCCTTATGAACATTCAAGAACCAATAAAAGTCAATCATACATATTTATGAAGTCAATACCGTGTACATTACAAGACCAACAATACTAAGCTAGTTAAGACATGCATATCAACATAATTGAGAACATAGTCAATACAACTCTATCATCAAGTTATAACATCAACAAGCATATATAAGAGTTGATAACGTCATAACCAATGCAAGACCATTACTCATGAACCCTCATTAAGTCCACTAGTGCAATTGTAACACTTCGAAAATCCAAGACGTGTTCTATAGCCTAACATGAGGTTCAAGAGGTTTAGACATTGTTTTAAGGTCTATTTTAAAGTATATAAGTCAATTAGGAAGGCTACAAACCAAAATGTCAAAGAACGTCCATGACGTCCAGAAACTAGTTCAATGAGGTCTAAATAGCATGCCTTAGCCTATCTGACTAGCTTTTAGAAGTCAGAAAATGATGAATTGGTAGAAGGGTGTCTAACACGCATTAGATTTAATTCATAGTCGAAACGTCCGGGCACGACTCTGCAAGGACCAACCAAGGGCCCTTGAGGAGGACCCTTGCAAAGGTGACCAAAAGCTGTCAATGGACAGTGTAACCTACGGATGCCACAAACGGCTCATGGTCCAATCGACGGGGCATCGATTGCCTTCATCGATGGTCACTTATCCAAAATCTTGGAAGAGTCATTTTGCATAGTCTCTGAACTTAACGACGGACCAACAGGACGGTTGGTCCTTGGTCTGTCGATGTACAAACGGGGTGTAGGCTGTATCCATTGATGGTCACTTAGAAAAATTCTTGGAGGCATGTTTTGGCAAGCCTCAGACCAAAACGACGGACAAACAGGACGGTTGGTCCTTGGTCTGTCGATTGACCCACTAGGCGTCGTCGGAGAGTCGTACGTGAGGGTCTGCTTTGGGCTGTTCCTTTTAAGTTAGGTGGAGTTAATTAAATAGGTGGTTAAATAATTAGTTAGGGGTTTATGGAAGCCTAATTAAGTTATTTAACAACCTGTATAAAGACCCTAAGCCACTTAAACTAATCTAATCTCATAATTCCCAAACCCAAACTCTCTCCCTTCTCCTTCTTTGTCTCTCTAGTTGAATAACTCCATTGAAGAACAAGCTAGGGGTGGGTTCAAGGGATGTTAAGGGTCAAATTTCTCCATCAATATTCATCAATTAATAAGTTATGGGATTCCTTTCACCTTTGAGACCTCTTTCCTCAAAGGGTTCCATCAAAGTGATTCCAAAAGATAAGGTTTCAAGTGAGTTTTCATTAAATACGAAATTGATATTATGAATTACTTTGTTTATGATTTATTTTGGATATTATGAGTGTATTAACATGTATCTTAACTTAATTGTCTTATGTCTTAATGGACTGGTCTAATTTCAAGAAGATCACTTATTCCCCTTAACCGTAGGTTATGATCTGAATATGAATTGTATAATGTTGGTTAAATTGACTTGGTTATTGGTTGAGTTACTATTCTAAGATTTTATTGTATCAATTATGAATAGATTAAGATGAATTAGATGCCTATCATGCTAGTTCTTGAGTAATTGATCTAGGGTATGAAACATGTTATGAATTTGACCTAAGTCTCTTATCTTAAGCTATGAACTAGTGATGAATTATGATGTAGTGATTCAATTGCCCTTGTTATTATGTCGGTTATGTGATGATATTACTACCCTATTGGGGTTGAGTTAAGGGTTGATGGTAAGACCTTGAAGATGAATTATGAAGGATACTTGGTAAGTCTTGTGATCCCTATTCTTTACTTCAATTGTGGTTACTTGAGATTAAGTGATGATGTTGAGTTGAAGTATATCTTGAATTAGGATTGATTGTCTTTGTATGATGTTGAATTAAAATGTCTTGACTATGGTTTGTGAGGTGCTTACTAAGATGTAAATGTTATAAGGATGTTGATGACTACCAAATGTGTCTTATCATGAATGATTATGTAAATGTGATAACCTCACTTATATGAATTGTAATGAAAGGATTTATACTCATGCAATTCTTATTGAGCTATGATGATGATGATTATACAAGGGATAGACTGTAACACCCTGAGACCACACCCTAGAAGATATGGAACTCTCGGAGTGCAACCGGCGTACTTGAACTCTCGGAGGTCTTGCACAAGCCCTTTCGTATCGTTCATCGCATATAAACATATGAAAAGTAGTGCGGAATAAAAACTTTTCACAAACATTCTATAAGTCTTTAAAATATCTTTCATATAAAATCCATAGGAAATACTAAGTCTCATTTCATCGAATCTTAGAGAAAAGAATACTTGGGACACGGCCCATACAATACGAATATAGAAATACTGTCTATTACAATACTTCAATAAGAGAAATAAAAGACATCTATGCCCACGAGTCAAATGAGGACATACTTCAACTTTCTTGAACGATCTTCTAATCCAAGCTTAGCTCTCCAAAAGCACCTCACCTATGAATCACTTTAGAGATAGATAAAAGCATGGAATTAGTACAACCACATGTACTAAGAATGACATAATGCATAAAAATCATGAAAATTGACATTTATTGGAAATATGCATTCTTTGATTTAAAGATCATAATAATATTATAACAACAACATTTAAAACCTTAGAAACACATAAGAAATCACTTAAACAATTATTCACATTTTTAGCAACATTACAGTAACTCATGCCAAGTTACAGTGAACTAACTTCACTGTTACAGTGAAGCTACTCAACTCCACAAGGGATACTTTCTAGCATGCAATCCTCTCACTCAACTCCACAAGGGATACTTTCTAGCATGCAATCCTCTCACTAAAATCTATCTTAAGACTCACTTAAGTAAGGCTAAGAGAGACCGCCCATACACCCTCTCTAGGCACACCTAAATTATCCTTAAGACCACCTATAGTGAGATACACACACTTACAATACACGCACATTCACATAATATGACATTCTCCCTTCAAAGGTTATCAATAGACCTACTCAAGTAAATCAAGATGATAACGTCCATGATTGACCTCTTCAAGATTACCTAAGTAATCCTTAAGACTACCTAAGTTTGGATCATGTCTACAAAATCAACCAACATTCCTAACTAAAGTCATTCTTAAGACTTATCTAGGTAAGAGATGAAGTGACCATTCCTATGCCCTCTTCACACCTTACTAGACAAGCCTTAACAATTCTAGATAAGTACTTATTCATTTAACATGCTTTCTTAACTTATGTCATTACATTCATTAGTTCATTTAAGACTCATTCATAACATAAGGACATTTAAGTAATGGTCTTGGAGAAGACCTAGGGACTCTCACTAACATCTTCAAAGCCTATTGTGCAATGTCTAGATAGCGTCCCATACGACCAGCTAAACTTCATAAAACTTCTCCAATACTAGTATGTATCTCATATGATGAGAATAGATAATAACCGACATAGACCATGATAGCTAAACATGGAATCCGGAGTTCTAACCTACTCCAATGAGGTTGTTTTACTTGCCAAGGGTAGAACTAGGACACATCCCATGTAGGCACATGGTTAAGGAATGAAGGGCTTTTATGTACTCTAGTCTCATTCTCAAGTAGAGATACATTGTACTCTAGTCTCCGTCTCAACTAGAGCTACTTCCCATAACATACTCACTCGGTGCTAGCCTTTGTTCTCATAGAGTAATTGACATTAAAGGATCACATGAAGATGTTCCATATCTAGTTGATAACCCAATCACATTAACCCTACAAAATAGGTCCACTAGGGCTACCTTACAATGGCGACAAAGATAACTCATCATGACTTCCCGAAGGATGACATGATGCAATTCCAGCCAATCAACCCTAAGTACACCATTCATACAATAAGGATACCATTACGGCTCTCGACTTCAAGGTTCATAACCTTACTAGGTTTAAGGTTCAACATACATGACCTCCTTAACATCATTTAAGGTCTCACATATCATTCATTCACACATGACAGGGGTGCACTAAGCTTACCTAGTCAAGACATCTCATATCCACATAACATTCATACATGTATCAAGTAAGGGACACAAGTCTTCCAAAACAAGACACAATATACTTTACTTTATTACATATAGCATATCATTCTTTGAATCACTTAGGAATGACCATTATCATCTTTATGTCATCCTATACATTACTATAACATCATCAATATAACCATTATACACTCATATAGTCAAGTAGGAACAATCATGCATCAACTCTAAGACTACATACATGAACACATAGTCATAGTCTAACATGATCACCTAAAAACATAAAACATTCACATTACTAGCATGTAGATAGATATGATCATACTTCAGATAATCAACTACACAAATCATTATAATACTTCAAGTAGTGCGGACAAAGCCATGATCATCATAATACATAAAGTAACACCGACAAGGCCACATCAATTGCAAGTAAAGCACATAGAACCGCCACAATAAGTGGACCATACCAATCATAAAATAATTAAAGATAATTAACATAGAATAAAGAGGATAAGGGCAGCGTACCACCAATCCATTCTCACCACTTCAATCCATAGCTAAATCATCCAATTCAATACCATAAGGCCATTACCCATGGCCATGAACATCAATTCATACAAAAATCATAATACTCAATGAATCTAGGTCAATTCAATATAGATTTATCAATCTAATACAACATATACATAAACTGAATACAACTCTTACATCATTCAATAGCCCATAGAAAACTACACTAGAATTCATAAGCATTAAGACTATATCACTTAACTCATAAAGTAGTCAAAAACTAGGGTTCATCAATTACATGGGTTCGTAGGTTAATTGAGTTAAAATAATCTAATTAAAAACAATTCAATCAATATTAAACGATTCAAAAACTTTAATGCAAGAACCCATGGATAGATTTCAATTTAGAAAACTCATCTTTTAAGAAGACTTTGAAAATCACTTTTAAGATTGGCTCCTTGATGAATAAGTTTCAAGGATCCAAAACCATTCCTTATTGATGTTAATCCAACGATTTGATGAACAATCACCACTCAAATATCCAATCCAAGCTCTTCCTTGAGTTTTGGCTTCAATGGAGTTCTAGAGAATTTCTAAGAGATTTTGGATTTTGATTTTGAAGAATGAATTCTTCTAAGTGTTTAAGAATTATAAACATGTTTAAAATACCCAAAAGATCCTTTAGTAACCTCCCAAAGTCTTATTTGTAAGTGGGGTGAATTTACAACTTCACCCCTAAACATTACAGTGAACTGCACGCAAGAGACAGTCTCATAGACGGATGGTCACCAACGGACCATCTCCCAACAAACGGATCGTTCTGTTGGTTCGTGGTTTGGGAATGAGGATGGTCCTTTGAATATCTTCATGCCACTACTAAGTATTGACCCAAGACACCCATCGACGGGGCGACGACTGGCCCACGAGCCATCTAGCCTCCGTCGTTTGGGGTTGTCTTGGGCAGTCTTGGCTCAATGCAAGGGTCCTTCCTCAAGGACCCTTGGTTGGTCCTTGGAGACTTTCACCTAGACGTTTCTAACCAGAATATGTTTGTGTACGATTTTAGGACCTCCCACATGAATTTCATCCAAAATGAACATGTAAAACTCGATGACACATGCTTAGACACACAAGGTCGTTTCAAGGCAAACTATTCGAAAGTCATGGACGTTCTTCGACGTTTGACCTCCAAACTTCACGAAACTTGACACACTTCCTATGTACACCATAATAACTCATTTAAGGACATAATAAGTTCATGAAACACACATAAACACCTACAAATACATATGAGGCACATAGGTGACTTAGTCGTTGAACGTCTTAGTGGTCCCTTGACGTTTGACTTCCAATGAACTTAAACTCTTAGACACTGGCTCAATAACAAATTATAGACCATTTTAGGACCTTAGACCATCATGACAACTATGTTAGTCTCTAGTTCACCTAAGTTATTTTCGGGATCTTACATAGACCCTATGACCTAAACTAAGCTATGATTGTTAATAAAGGCTTAAAGACATTTCAAAAGGGACTCTAGCTTAGAACTGAGTGAACTAGAGTGAGGAGTGTCCCTTCCCACATAGGGAGACTATAATGCATGTAGCATGAAGAGGGTCCCAATTATATCTCCTAGTTCTTGAACTATGTTGTCCCTATAGGAATACTAGCTAGTGGATCCACGTAGTTGCTATGTTCATGTTTTGGTACTATCTTGGCAAGTAGTCCACCTTCCTTCGGTGTAGGGTTCCATGACACCGGATTCCACATTAGCTCATGTGGTCTATGTCGGTTAAGCAAGATGTTCCCAAAAGATAAAATGAATTTATGAATGAACTCTAACTAGGATAACCTAAGGGGTTTAGCTTACTTAGTCTAGGTAGGGGTATGGGACTCTACCTAAACATTGCACTAGTTATCCTTGAGGGAAGTCTTAGGAGGTTGTTCTTTGTATGTACAAGCTTATAAATGTAAATGGTGATAATATGATAATCTCACATGCAAATGACATTATGTGATGTTGTTGCTCCTATGAACATGTATTTGGTCTCTATTGTTAAAGTATGATGATATGTATTCTTAAATGATATACTATGTGAAGTTGGATATTAGTCATGGTTCTTGGTGGGTTACTTGATTGAGTAAGTTTATGGGACTTTGTTTGGTCATTTCACTTGTTGACTTAATGAGGGTTCATTGGTGATTGTCTTGATTTGATTATGTTGAAATGAACTCTTGTCTATGCTTGTTACTATTATAACTTGATGATAGAGTTGCTTTGACTATGTGTCCAAGATCCGGTCAATCCTCAACCTTGGAAGATCACTATTTTTGGACTCAAAAATGGTTCACTGTAAAGCTATAAGAGTCACTGTAACATTTTGGTTACCTTACTGTAAAATGCTTTCTTTTGCTAAAATTATGGAAATCCTTCTCTAAGTGTTAAATGATGTTAAATTCATGAATGTTTTAATTATTTGGCATGAAAGGTTATTTTACTAAAATGTCCCTTTTTGCATGTTTTTGCATATGCCATAGTTAGTATATTAAATGTCGTGAAAAGTTTTAAATTACGCACTACTTTTCATGTCTTATGTAATGAACGATAGTTAAAGGGCTTGTACAATACCCCAAAGGGTCAAGTACGCTAGTTCATGACCGAAGGGTTCTCCCTAGCTTCTAGGGGTTGCTTTCGAGTCTTGACAAACTTGGTATCAGAGCATAAGGTTATTGGAAATAGTTTAGGGTCTAAAAGTCTCACAATCTACATCTAGTAGAGTATTGGTCATTGGTGTGAGTCGCGACACGTCCATGGGCAAGAGGCTATAGGATGATAAAAGTTTCACTTTCTTCTCTATTCTAATATCGTGCCTTAGAGTTGAGTTCTATAATATGTCTTTTCTCAACCTCCTTTCTTTGTGTTTATAGGACATGAATACGAGGGTATCAACCGCTAGAAGGGAGGAGGGAGGTGTATATAATGAGAGGATCCCTCCCCGTGTTGACCAAGTTCCTATTGTTGGGCTAGAGGGAGAGAATGAGCAGGTTCCCCTTCAAGAACCTCAAATGCCTCCGGAACCCCAAGAGCCTCAAGATCCTCAAGTGCCTCCTATGCCTCAAGCTCCTTTTGTTGAAAGAGATATGACTAATGAGGAGTTGAGGTCTGCCCTAATGAATTTGACCCAACTCATGACGACTTAAGCTCATGTCGTCAATAATCACTTTGTTGCCATAGCTAATCAAGGAGATAGAACTCAACCAAATGCTAATACTCCCGCTTCTAGAATTCGGGATTTCTTGAGGATGAACCCTCCTACTTTTCATGGCACTAAGGTGGATGAAGATCCACAAGGTTTCATAGATGAGATTTTCAAAGTGGTAGATGGTATGGGTGTGACCCCTAGGGAGAAAGCGGAGTTAGCCGCTTACCAACTTAAGTAGGTTGCTCAAGTGTGGTATGAGCAGTGGAGGGGTGAGAGACCCTTAGGTCCGGTTGATTTGGAGGAATTCAAAGAGGCATTCCTAGATAGGTTCTTTCCCCTAGAGTAGAGGGAGAAGAAGATGGTTGAATTCATGAACCTTCATCAAAGGGGAATGAGTGTGCAAGAGTACTCTCTCAAATTCACCCAACTCTCTAAGTATGCCCCAACCATGGTATCCAACCCTAGGGCTAGGATGACAAATTTGTGATAGGAGTGTCTAGCATGGTGGAGAAAGAGTGACGTATGGCAATGTTTCTTAATTACATGGATATTTCGAGGCTCATGGTGTATGCACAACAAATTGAGGAGTCCAAAATTAGGGAGATAAGGCAAGAGGGTAAGAGGCCTAGGAGATGATTCTAGTCACCAAAAAGCTAAGAAGAGGTTCTATCACCAAGACTCTTCCATGGGAAACAAGTATAGGGCTCCAAACCAAAATTCCCAAGGTGGTGGCCATACTTTTGAGAGAACTAGGTGTTATTCTTGTGGAAAGTAACATTTGGGTAAGTGTTTTGCCGGAACGGATGGTTGTTTTAGTTGTGGTAGCAAAGGCCACAAGATGAGGGACTGCCTAGCATCAAGCAAGAGGGAAAGAGGTCAATCAAGCTTCCCTAGATCCTAATGCTCCAGAGAAGAACCCTCCCTATGTGATGGGAGCTAGGAAGGATAACTAATCCGGGTTGGATAGTCCCTGTAAGGTTTAACTCTTTAAGATTGTTGTTTTTATGTTATGGAGTGAGTTTATATGGTTTTATACTTTATATGATCATGCCATCTTGATGAATTGCTCAAGGAATGAAAGTTTAAAAATTTAAGCATGCTTAACAGTGTTACAGTGAATGCTCACTGTAAAATTCTTGAATTTTGAGAAAACATATTTTATCTTGAATTGAAGTTTCAAAGTGTGCAAAAGTGATGTAAATGAGCATGTTTAATGTTGGAGAGGGTAGTTCCTCCATAAAAGAAGGATAAGAATGAATTTTGAACTTGTGAAGTTTGGCAAAAGTTGCTTATGTTGCAAAGTGTGTGAAAATGTGAAATGGTGCTCCTTGCTAGTTGATGCTTTGATTTTGAGTGTATTGATAATGATTGTAATGTGTTATGTGTTTCTAATGAATTCCTTGATGGTCTTAAAGTTTTAGTGTCATTCGAGGACGAATGTTATTCCAAGTGGGGGAGAGTGTAACACCCTAAAATAAACTAAGGTGAACTAGAGCTTCGTGAATGTTTTGTGAGTTACTTTAAGTTAAAATGAGTTATATTAGTGTCCTTAGGGAGTGTGTGAAGTTTTATTAAGTTTGGAGGTCAAACGTCCAAGAACGTCCATAACGTTCGAAAGATATGTCTTAGAAAGTGTTCATGTGTCTTGATGTGTTTGAGTGAGTTTTACGTATTCGTTTTGTTTGCAATTGGTGTGAGATGTTACTAAGACCTAGACGAATATTTTTAGGGGTTTAACATCTGGGCACGAACCCACCTAGGACCCACAAGGGGCCCTTGAGAAGGGCGAAGAGAGGACCCAAACTGCCAGTGTCCACCAATGAGGGCAAACGACGGCCAGTGGTCCAACCAATGGCCCGTCGTCTTTCCCCGTTGATTGGAACTACAAGGTAAATCCAGGCTCCAAATGGAGCTAAGTGTCAACCAACGAGACCCCACCAACGGTCTGTTGATGGACAAACGGTCCGTTGGTTAGGTCTCGTCTGTGAGCTGCCAAAAAGCTGTGGAGGGGGCTGCCTTGGCTTTGGGTGTTTGGTGAATTCACCCCAAGTCTTTTAAGGACCTTGGACAATTATTTTAGGGTTAGTTAGGTATATTAAAGTATATCAAATCCTAAGACCTAATTTTAGACCTCATTTCCTAAAACGCAAAACCACTCTCCCTTAGAACTCTCTCTCAAGTCTCTTTGGAAGCTAGAAGTCAAGAATAGCTAAGAGGGCTGTTCGTTGTCGATTTATTCACCAAAAATCTTTGGGATTTCTCTTATCTAATGTATGGTATCCATCTTTGAACTATCTTCCATTCAAGAATTCACTTCTAATGGACTTTCAAAAAGGGTTTTTCAACCCTAGTTTCCTGTATCTTCAACTATAAATATGGGTCTTGCATGAAAACGTTTCTAATGATTCAAATTTGATGTTTCTAATGTTAGTCGATGACTTTAATTCTAAAACTTCAATGAACACATGCAAAAGTTTTTTATCAAATTTTGGCTTAAGAAATGGGTTAAATGAGCATGACTTTGTAGTCTCTGAACTTTGGTTTCCTTATATTGATATTGTTGTTTAGCTAATGCCCTAAGGGCTATTTTATGATGGATTGTTGAGTAAAATTGTAAATAGGTGTGAAGGCTTTGGAAGAATAGTAAGTTTGTTTCATTGTTAATTCTCTTTATAAATTTCACTTGAGTGGTATGGTCCACCTTCTTGGTGGCGGTGTTTACTTGATGAATTTTATTATACTTAGTATGTATTGTTAGTGTGACTTTCAAGGCCTAATATGTTTTAAGTGATAATGAAGATGGTTCTTTTATTGTGTATTATGAAGCTTGAATTGCATGTTGTGCTTAGATTATGCCTAAATGAAGTATTTGGTGAATGAAGGTCTAAAGAATGTATAGTATTTAATATAAATGAAATGATGCTTATATGTAAGGTGTGCTCACATGTACACACACACACTTAAATGAATAGATGAAGCTAAGTTAAGTAAAAAGGGGAGTTTTGGGGTGAACACTCTTCGTGAGTTGAGATGAAGTGTTTAGTAGCAACCTCACTACATCCTAAGAGCTTTGTAAGATAGGTTGGAGGATGAATACCCTTCGTGAGTTGAGATGTGGTGTTCACTAGTTATCCTTAACCTATATTATAAAATGTTGAGAATCCGTGGGGAATTATGCTTAGCACCGAGAGGATATGAGGAAGGGGTGGTTACACTTCGTGAGTTGAGATGTTGTATTCCAATGTACCTCTTGTGATGAGTACTCCTCGTTAGTAGAGAATGTGTTACTTAGTAGCAATCTCCTTATCCCTTAACTATGCGCCCGCATAGGTGTAGCTATTGGAAAAGCCATGTAAAATCTAAAAGAATGACTTTACTGTAGGCAAGTGAGGATCCCTCATCCGATAGGGTTAATATCTGGATTCCATGTCTATATCTGGTCTATGTCGGTTAAGCTACCCCCCCCCCCCACAAAACTAATGAATGTGCTAAGTCTTCTAAAATAGTGTGCTATTTAGGGTAGGTAGTGGAATCGGAAGCTATTTATCCATTGCACTAGGTAGGCATTCCGAAAGGGGACTCTTGGTGAGTCTTATATGAATTGAATGAACTAAGTCTTCTAAAAGAACGTAGTTCTTAGGGTAGGTGGTGGTATGAGACGTTATCTATCCATTGCACTAAGTATACCTTCCGAAAGGGGAGTCTTGGTGCCAAGCCTTGTAAAAGAGTGTACTACTTAGGGTAGGTGGTGGAATGTGATTCCATATACTCATTGCACTAAGTAGGCATTCCGAAAGGGAATTCTCGGTGTGTTGTTGAGTGTTCTCCTAATGTCTTGTGATTGAGTGGTTACTTGTTCTCCCAAGTGGAGTAAGCCTATGGTGGGTAGTCTTAAGGATCTCCTTGGTGTGCATTGAAGGAAGTGTATGGGCGTTTCCTTCATGTCTTACCTTAGAGAGTCTTAGGATAACCTCAGTTAGGGAAACTCCTACGAAAATGAGTTCATTTCCTCTTGGCAATACCTTGGAAGTTCACTGTTTAAAGTCAAATGGGTTCAGTGTAATGATAAACTGGTTTACTGTAAATTTGAGTAGTTCACTGTAAAGTACATCCTCCGCTAAAATTATGAAATCCTTCTCTAAGTATTAAATGATGTTTCTTATGTTGTATTGCTTCTAAATTCATGAATTACTTATATGGCATTAAAGGTTATTTTACTAAAATGTCCCTTTTTACATGTTTTGCATATGCCATATTTAGTACATTGTTTTGTACTAACCCCATACTTTCTATACTATATAAGTATAGGTTTTTGGAAGCAAGGTTGAAGGCTAGAAGGCAAAGCTTGGTAAAGATTCTCTCAAGACTAAGTATGTTCTCATATATTAGAGGGCATAGCCCTTTCCTTAGTTTCTTTATTTAAAGACTTATTATGTAATTTTTTTAATGTAAAGGGCCGTGTCCCTAAGATATTATCTCGTGTCTTTAAGTTTGGCTTGTGACGATGAGATTCTCTAAGTATTTATGAAAGACTTCTTTTTATATTAAATGTTGTGAAAAGTTTTTAATTTCGTACTACTTTTCATGTCATATGTAATGAACGATAGTTGAAGGGATTGTACAAGACCGCAAAGGGTCAAGTACGCCCGGTCACGACCCAAGGGTTCTCCCTCACATCTAGGGGTACTTTCGGGTCATGACAGTGACGGCATGATGTATATATTGGGCGAGTCTTGTTATTGAACCTCTTGGAAAATGGTGATATGAGCGTTATTGACATTTTGAGATTTAAATATCCAACTTGATAATCTTTGTATATTGTTTACTTTAATTTACTATTTTTGTTTCAATTATGATTCCCTCGACTGTTGAATGATAACTTGGTGAATCTGAGGACTCGGTGTAACATTCCAGAAAAATGTACATGTCTAGTAAAGAGTCTATTAGGTTTTAAGAATGCATATTGGGGGTACATAGGCATCCCAATGCCCAATATTTAATAATATTGGGCATATTAGAAAATATTGGCTAAGGGTGTTAGCCAATTTTTCTATGTATTAACAAGCTTATTTAGAATTGTACCTGCAATGAAGACCCTAAACTAAAATGCTTTATTCCTTAACTCACAATTAGGTACGAGGCATCCATGTGTCAAGCCTAGGCACCATAGTACATGACCAATTAAAATGATCATGTACATTAAGCAGTGTCCAAGGACATAGTGAGGATCCTTGACAAAGAGTGAACTTTCCAAATGCAACCATAGAAGTGCACGATTGGGAAAAATAGGCAGCAACACACGTGCAAGCACATGTGCACATGTGTAACCGGCCGAGGGGGACCACACGACCAAGCCAACCGAATTTGGTTAGGCGGTTAGGGGCAGGCGTGCGAACGGGTCCAGCCAAGTGGGGCCTGACTTCCTAACCAACTCTAGACTATAACTAACTTAACCAACTAGCTAACTAACCTAGGACAAACGAAAATGAACCAACTAAGGGACCCGACAACCTAAGACCTAGTCGGGTGACACCAAACCGTGTAACTAACTAAGAGACAACTTAGTACCTAACCTAGGATGGTCCAAAGGGGTTAGTTGTGGCCCTAGTGACTTAGTGGTATTTTAGTAATTTCCTAGGTCCCTTAATTAATAGCAACTTAATTAATTAATTTAAAGCCTTGGTCAAGCCGACACCCTTAGCCAATTTTCAGATTTGGCTAAGTCAAATGCTCTCCTAGGTCTAGTCAATTTAGGAGGGGCATTTTAGTAATTAGCTAATTAATTTATTTAATTAAGTTAATTAGACTAAGTTGAATTAGTCATTGTTAGTTCCTAAGACTTAGACTCACGTTCAACCACTAGAAACTCACGAATGAAAACAGTAAGCAAAACGCAAGAAAAACAGAAAATACTCTCGAGTTCTCTTAGGCGATTTCAAGGCTATTCTTCAAGATTTTTCATGCAAAGTTAAAGGTGATCTTCATAGATTCAGTTCTACAGTACGGTATGGGTTTCCTCTCTTGGATTACTTTCCACAAGAGGCTTTTCAAACATTATGGATTCAAGAATATCGGAACTAGGGTTGTTCCAAACTACATTGTTGAACGTCCATCTCCCTAGTTATCCCTATTTCCGTTTCTAGTAGTATGTATGATGTAATCTCAAACATGTTGTTGGTATGTGGTGCTAACTGATCATTATGTGTAGGTTTCTTGATTTGTAAATGTCGAATGAGACCTATAAGTTAGATCCGTATGATAGGAGTATTATTTACATGAGATAAAGAATGTTGTAATACGTAATTGTGTTCGAGAAGATGAAGTTTGTTATGAGTCATTTATGAAGTTTAGTTTACTGTTAAAAGTTAACTTACTTTAGATGATGAGATCACTACAGTATATGCATGAAGTTAATAGAATTGGCTAGTGATAACATAATGACAATTGTTTTAGTGAAAGTTTGGTTCATGCCAATAAATTGGCTAGCAATATATTATCGAAAATGTTTAATAGAATTTGCTTACAATGTTATTTCCAAAATATGATATAAAATTGGCTAATGACTAAGTCATACCAAATTAAGCATGACTAATGTAACTCAATGAATTCATAACCAAGGGTATGCCAATCATTGGGGACAAGTCCCAACATACCCTATCAAAATGAACTATGAATATAGTAAGTACATTGAGTAAAGTCTATAAGATTCATAAAGAATGGTACAAGGCTATCAAATGACATTGAACAACATAAGGTGAGTAATAACATAACTAAAAGCTTATGAGTTATGAAATTGATCAGAATGGGGTGTTAAAGAAAGTGAGACAAGTCTCGCTTACACCTAGTCAACTATGTTAAAGATACTCACATAAGAGGGTGCTAGAAGCCTTGAGACAAGTCTCACTCACACCATGATGATAATGTAAGACTTAAGTTCATATTCATTAAGCAAAGAAAGGGATGACCAGTCATCCATAGAGTTAAGTAAACCTCATACTAGAAGCAAGCTTCCATAATGTTTGAGTCAACTCTAAAAGATATTAAGTAAAGATAAATCTGAGCTTAGCACCGATAGACTAGAAATGAGCTTGTGCTCAGCACATATAAGCCTCATGAGATGAGGCTACCACCAAGGTGGATAAGTAGTCTCCAAAATCTCCTAGTCTTCGAACTATGTTGCCAGCATAGGAACTAGCCAGTGGATCCCACCTAAGAGAACTAGGTAGTATTCGGTTTCACTATGGCAGGTGAACTACCCCTTTTCGGTGTGGGGCAGACACTGGATTTCATGTTTAGCTCACATGATCTATGTCAGTTAAAGCTCAGGAAAGTATTCGGTTCACTATAGCCGTGAACCCCTCTTTTCGGTGTGGGGAAGACACTGACTTTGTTTTCACTTTAGCCGGTGAACCACCTCTTTTCGTTGTGGGGAAGACACTGAGCTTGGTTTCACTTTAACCGGTTATCCACCTCTTTTCAGTGTGGGAAGACACTGGATTTTATATTAGCTCGCATCATCTACTTCAGTTAATGCTAAAGAATTCTTTAAGAGAGTAAGAAAGAATGAAAGTAGCATGTTCAAAGTGAACAACAGAGCAAATAAAGAGAAAAGTAAGTTCAAAGTGAATTAAGTAAGCAAGAGCTAACAATGTCAATCATCAATGTTTGATAAGAATGAAGTTTTAACAAGTTATGGACATAGACAATAAAGATTGGCTTATAATGACTTCTTATATTATGCAAATGATCAAATAATAGGCATAGCCAATAAAGATTGGCTTATAAAGATTTCATGCCCAATTGTAGTTAAATCATTTCCTTAATCTCTTGAATTACTTACTTGATTCATTGTAGGTATGTGACTATAATGAATCATTATTCTTGTAAGTAAAACATAGGATCAAAGGAGATTATTGAACTAGACAACAAAAGAAGAAAAGACTGAAAAATAATCTAAATCTAGAAAATAGAGTTCTCGGCCTAAGGAGGAGCAAATTTATAAATTTTCGTTTGAGATGTTCTAAAATTATGTTCATGACTCCAAGGTCTTATGTTCATATAGAAAATGAGTTGTGTGCTTTGAATGCATTAAAATATGTCATATTCATAACATGATTCATAAATAACGAATTAAGAAAGTCAAGTGACTTCACTTTCCAGAAATGGCATGTTGCTGGAGGAAGAGCTTTCCTTGATCATGCATAGTCCTTATGTGTATATGTGCATACCTCCATACTTAGTACAAGTGTGTACTAACCCTATACTATTACTATTTTTATAAGCGCAGGTTCTCAAGAAGATTGAAGTGTTGACGAATCAGTTTGGATTAGCGACCTCCTAACTTTGGTAGGTCCTCTTGAGTTCGAGTATGCTACACTTTATTATTATAGTTTAATACATTAGATATAGCTAGTGAATACTGTCCCTAGCATTTCATTTCAAATATTTGTTCAAGCGTTTGTAATAAGGCCAATTGGCAAACTATTATTATTATTATTACGATCATTTATTTCAATTGTTTAATCTTTAATAGATGGTTGTTTAGTTTGAGTTATTAGAATATCACTCTTATGCAGTACTATGTGAAGTCTATGTATACTTCGATAAGTATTAAAAAGTTTTAAATTTTCCGCAAATTTAACTGTATGATTGTGATGAAAGCTAAGAAGAGACTTGTTTGCGACCTCTGAGAGGTTAACGACGCGGATTGCGATTCGGATTCCAAAATCTGGGTCGTGACAAACTTGGTATCAGAGCATGAGGCTAAATTACCTAGGAACTAAGGCTCAACATAACCACGTTGAGTAGTTCCTAACTTATGGTTGTGAAGTGCACCACAATCATGACTTAGAGACTCTGTGATGTTAGGAATCTTCCTTTCTTCTACTCTTTATCGTGCTATCTAGAGCCTTGAAACTTTGTGTCATTCTAAGTATCTAACTTCCTTCTTGTGTGAGCGCGTAGAAGAATACACACAAGAATTACAAGTGGTCTAAGGCGCCAGACTCAAGATCTGGCCTTCCCAAGAAGGGCAATGATAGAAATGCCCAGCGTAACAACAAGCCGTGTGGTAAGTGTGGCCGTTTGCATGAAGGTGAGTGCCTGGTAGGTACAAATGCATGCTACGGGTGCGTCAAGAGTGGGCATATGGTCAGGGACTGCCCACACGTGAAGAACAAGTCCAAGGCAGATACTCAGCCTCGGCCTAATCCTAATGTTGTAGTCGAGCCTCCCAAGAGGAACATATTCTATGCTCTGAAAGGTAGAGCGAAGCAAGAGAAGTCTGCTGATGTGGTCACTGGTACGTTGCATGTCTTTTCTTTTCCTGTGTATGCATTGTTAGATCCAGGATCCACTTTATCATTTGTTACTCCGTTAGTAGCTAGAAAATTTGACTTACTTCCTGAGATCTTGCATGAGCCTTTTCTAGTCAGTACTCCCATAGGAGACAACATTAGAGTAGAAAGAGTATGTAAAGATTGCCCAATTAATGTCCTTGATAGAGTTACTTATGCTGATCTAATAGAATTAACCATGCTTGATTTTGATATAATTTTGGGTATGGATTGTCTTCATAAATACTATGCTACCATAGACTGTCAAAACAGGGTAGTAAGATTTCAGTTTCCAAATGAGTTAGATATGGAATGGGAAGGGCATGGTTCAAATCTAATAGGCCAAATAGTTTCCAATCTTAAAGTCAATAGGATGTTATCTAAGGAGTATTTATGCCACTTAGTCAGAGTCAATGACTTAGAACATGAAGTTCCTTCCAGAGACTTTGTGTCAGAAGTGAATGAGTTTCAAGATGTCTTTCCGGAGGATTTACCAGGAATCCCTCCTGAACGCGGAATTGACTTTGGTATTGACTTAGATCCCAACACCAAAGCAATTTCCATTCCTCCATATAGGATGGCACCAGCCGAACTCAAAGAGTTGAATTTTTAGTTAAAAGATTTACTTGATAAGGGCTTCATCCAGCCGAGCATATCCCCATGGGGTGCTTCAGTATTGTTCGTTAAGAAAAAAGATAGAACTCTTAGAATGTGTATCGACTATTGGCAACTCAACAAAGTGTCAATAAAGAACAAATACCCTCTTCCCAGAATTGATGATCTATTTGATCAACTCCAAGGTTCAATTTTCTTTTCAAAAATAGATCTCCAGTCAGGATATCATCAGCTTAGAGTGAGACAAGAAGACGTTCCTAAGACTGCCTTCCGTACTAGGTATGGTCATTACGAGTTTCTTGTCATGTCATTTGGTCTCACTAACGCACCAGCCGCGTTTATGGACCTTATGAATAGAGTCTTCCGTGAATATCTTGATTCTTTTGTCATAGTGTTCATAGATGAAATCCTCATATACTCTAAGACCAGAGAAAAGCATGAACAACATTTGAGAAAGACATTGCAAGTACTCAGGGAACACCAGCTGTATGCAAAGTTCAGTAAATGTGAATTTTGGCTGATATCAGTGACCTTCCTTGGTCATGTTGTGACCGACTAGGGTATTGAGGTTGATCCGAAAAAGGTTGAATCGGTGAAGAATTGGCCGAGACCCCTCACTCCTACAGACATCCAGAGTTTCTTGGGTCTGGCTAATTATTATCGAAGGTTTGTGGAGGATATTTCCACAATTGCAGCTCCGTTGACAGCCTTAACAAAGAAGAAGGTGAAGTTTGAGTGGTCTTAAAAATGTGAAAAGAGTTTCCAAGAGCTCAAAGACCGACTCACTTCAGCCCCAGTGCTCACATTGCCGAGGAGTGGTGCAGGGTATGTGGTGTACTGTGATGCTTCCCGAGTAAGTTTGGGATGTGTTCTTATGCAAGATGGAAAGGTGATTGCATATGCATCGAGACAGTTGTAAATTCACGAGAAGAATTACCCTACACATGATCTTGAGTTAGCGTCTGTGGTATTTGCGTTGAAACTTTGGAGACATTACTTATATGGTGTACATGTTGACGTATTTACTGACCATAAAAGTCTTCAGTATGTTTTTACACTGAGAGAATTGAATCTTCGTCAGAGAAGATGGCTAGAGCTGCTCAAGGATTATGACATGAGTGTCCACTATCACCCAGGTAAGGCCAATGTAGTGGCCAATGCGTTGAGTCGATTGAGCATGGGCAGCGTGTCTCATATTGATGATGAGAAGAAGGAGCTAGTTAAAGAAGTACACCAATTGGCTAGGTTGAGTGTACGGATGGTAGATACACCAAGTGGCGGTGTTTCGGTTCATTCCAGTTCCAAATCCTCACTTGTTGTAGATGTTAAAGCTAAGCAACATCTCAACCCAGTATTCATGGAGTTGAAAGACTCGGTGTTGAGTAAGCTAAATGAATCATTCTCCCTAGGGGGGATGGTGTGCTTAGATACCAGAGCAGGTTATGTGTGCCCAATGTTGATAATATGAGGCCTAATATTTTGGCAGAGGCTCATGGCTCCAGGTATTCCATTCATCCAGGTGCCACCAAAATGTATCATGATCTGAAGGAAATTTATTGGTGGGAAGGTATGAAGCGAGACATCTCTAAGTTTGTGGAGGAGTGTCCCAATCGCCAACAGGTTAAGGCCGAACACCTTAAGCCTGGAGGTCTCACCCAGTCAATTGAGATTCCAACGTGGAAGTGGAAGGCTATTAATATGGATTTTGTGGTTGGTCTGCCCAGAACCCGAAGACTACATGATTCCATTTGGGTCATCGTTGATAGGATGACTAAGTCTGCTCACTTCATTCCCGTGAAGTCTACTTACAGAGCCGAAGATTATGCCAAGCTATATATTGATGAGATCGTGAGGTGGCATGGGATTCCTTTATCTATCATTTCGGATAGAGGAGCCCAATTCACTTCTCATTTTTGGAGATCTTTCAAAAAGAGCTTGGGTACACAGGTGAAGCTTAGTACTGCTTTTCATCCTCAGACGGATGGACAAGAAGAACGTACCATTCAGACCCTTGAAGACATGTTGAGAGCATGTGTTATTGACTTCAAGGGGAGTTGGGATGATCACTTGCCACTAATTGAGTTCTCTTATAATAATAGCTACCATTCCAGTATTGGGATGGCACCTTTTGAAGCACTATATGGCAGGAGATGTAGGCCTCCAGTTGGGTGGTTTGAGGTAGGTGAGTCTTCCATCCTTGTCCCTGAGATCATACATGAGGCTATTGAAAAGGTGAGAACGATCAAGGATAGATTGGCTACTGCTTACAGTCGTCAAAAATCCTATGCTGATAACAGAAAGAGGGCTCTTGAATTTGAAGTAGGTGATAAAGTCTACTTGAAGATATCACCCATGAAAGGGGTGATGAGGTTTGGTAAGAAAGGGAAGTTGAGTCCGAGGTATATAGGTCCTTATGAGATCTTACAGAGAGTAGGGAATGTTGCCTACGAACTAAAGTTACCAAATAACTTGGCTTCTGTTCATCCAGTGTTTCACGTTTTGATACTTAAGAAGTGTCTAGGCGATCCAGCATCCATCCTGCCTATTGAGGGGTTAGGAGTCGATGAGAACCTTTCTTATAAAGAGGTTCCAGTTGCAATTTTAGATCGCCAAGTGAAGCAATTGAGGAACAAGGAGATTGCCACCATAAAGGTGTTATGGAAGAACCACCTTGTTGAGGGAGCAACATGGGAGGCCGAGGCCGATATGAGATCCCGTTACCCTCACTTGTTCAGTTCTTAAGGTTAGATATACTCTTCTTAAGTCTGATTTTGTTTATGAAACTCTAAATAGTTGTGCATTAGGTTTTGGTGTTTTAAGTCCATAACTGTGTATTTTATACTTGCACTATATGAGTTAATATGAGTTCATGCTTGCATTCATGTTGCTGTTTTTGTATAACGTTGACATGATTTTATGTGTTGCATGAGTGTGATGTGCATTAAGTTACAGTAAGATTGAGAAGGAAGTTCCTCAATCTCAGATATGAAGCTTCAGATAAGCTTTGAGTAATATGCATCATCCAGAGTAAGTGTGAATAAGATATTCACAAAGAATAAAGTTCAAGTATGCTGTTGTGTTTTCCGAAAATACCCTCTCTGATTTAAAATGGTGTTTAGTGTCATTCGGGGACGAATGTTCCTAAGGGGGGGATAATGTAACATTCCAGGAAAATGTACATGTCTAGTAAAGAGTCTATTAGGTTTTAAGAATGCGTATTGGGGGTACATAGGCATCCCAATGCCCAATATTTAATAATATTGGGCATATTAGAAAATATTGGCTGGTGTTAGCCAATTTTTCTATGTATTAACTAGCTTATTTAGAATTGTACCTGCAATAAAGACCCTAAACTAAAATGTTTTATTCCTTAACTCACAATTAGGTACGAGGCATCCATGTGTCAAGCCTAGGCACCATAGCACATGACCAATTAAAATGATCATATAGATTAAGCAGTGTCCAAGGACATAGTGAGGATCCTTGGACAAGGAGTAAACTTTCCAAATGCAACCATAGAAGTGCACGGTTGGGAAAAATAGGCAGCAACACATGTGCAAGCACATGTGTAATTGTCCGAGGGGGACTACACGACCAAGCCAACCGAATTCGGTTAGGCGGTTAGGGGCAGGCACGCGAACGGGTCCAGCCAAGTGGTGCCTGACTTCCTAACCAACTCTAGACTCTAACTAACTTAATCAACTAGCTAACTAACCTAGGACAAATGAAAATGAACCAACTAAGGGACCCAACAACCTAAGACCTAGTCGGGTGATACCAAACTGTGTAACTAACTAAGAGACAACCTAGTACCTAACCTAGGATGGTCCAAAGGGGTTAGTTGTGGTCCTAGTGACTTAGGGGTATTTTAGTAATTTCCCTAGGTCCCTTAATTAGTTAATTTAGCAACATAAATAATTAATTTAAATCCTTGGTCAAGCCGACACCCTTAGCCAATTTTCAGATTTGGCTAAGTCAAATGCTCTCCTAGGTCTAGTCAATTTAGGAGGGGCGTTTTAGTAATTAGCTAATTAATTTATTTAATTAATTTAATTAGCCTAAGTTGAATTAGTCATTGATAGTTCATAAGACTTAGACTCACGTTCAACCACTAGAAACTCATGACTGAAAACAGTAAGCAAAACGCAAGAAAACATAAAATGCTCTCAAGTTCTCTTAGGCGATTTCAAGGCTATTCTTCAAGATTTTTTGTGCAAAGTTCAAGGTGATCTTCGTAGATTCAATTCTACAGTAAGGTATGGTTTTTCTCTCTTGGATTACTTTCCCCAAGAGGCTTTTCAAACGTTTTGTATTCAAGAATATCGAAACTAGGGTTGTTCCAAACTACATTGTTGAACGTCCATCTCCCTAGTTATCCCTATTTCCGATTCTAGTAGTATGTATGATGTAATCTCGAACATATTGTTGGTATGTGGTGCTAACTGATTATTATGTGTAGGTTTCTTTATTTGTAAATGTCGAATGAGACCAATAAGTTAGACCCGTATGATTGGAGTATTATTTACATGAGATAAGAATGTTGTAATGCCTAATTGTGTTCGAGAAGATGAAGTTTGTTATGAGTCGTGAAGTTTAGTTTACTGTTAAAATTTAACTTACTTGAGATGATGAGATCGCTACAGTATATGCATGAAGTTAATAGAATTGGCTAGTGATAACATAATGACAATTGTTTTAGTGAAAGTTTGGTTCATGCCAATAAATTGGCTAGCAATATATTGTCAAAAATGTTTAATAGAATTTGCTTACAATGTTATTTCTAAAATATGATATAAAATTGGCTAATGACTAAGTCATACCAAATTAAGCATGACTAATGTAACTCAATGAATTCATAACCAAGGGTATGCCAATCATTGGGGACAAGTCCCAACATACCCTATCAAAATGAACTATGAATATAGTAAGTACATTGAGTAAAGTTTATAACGTTCATAAAGAATGGTACAAGGCTATCAAATGACATTGAACAAGATAAGGTGAGTAATAACATAACTAAAAGCTTATGAGTTATGAAATTGACCAGAATGGGGTGTTAAAGAAAGTGAGACAAGTCTCGCTTACACCTATTTAACTATGTTAAAGATACTCACATAAGAGGGTGCTAGAAGCCTTGAGACAAGTCTCACTCACACCATGATGATAATGTAAGACTTAAGTTCATATTCATTAAGCAAAGAAAGGGATGACCAGTCATCCATAGAGTTTAAGTAAACCTCATACTAGAAGCAAGCTTCCATAATGTTTGAGTCAACTCTAAAAGATATTAAGTAAAGATAAATCTGAGCTTAGCACCGATAGACTAGAAATGAACTTGTGCTCAACACATATAAGCCTCATGAGATTAGGCTACCACCAAGGTGGATAAGTAGTCTCCGAAATCTCCTAGTCTTTGAACTATGTTGCCAGCATAGGAACTAGCCAGTGGATCCCACCTAAGAGAACTAGGTAGTATTCGGTTTAACTGTGGCAGGTGAACTACCCCTTTTCGGTGTGGGGCAGACACTGGATTTCATGTTTAGCTCACATGATCTATGTCAGTTAAAGCTCAGGAAAGTATTCGGTTCACTATAGGCGTGAACCCCTCTTTTCGGTGTGGGGAAGACACTGACTTTTTTTTCACTTTAGCCGGTGAACCACCTCTTTTTGTTGTGGGGAAGACACTGAGCTTGGTTTCACTTTAACCGGTTATCCACCTCTTTTCAGTGTAGGTAAGACACTGGATTTCATATTAGCTCACATCATCTACTTCAGTTAATGCTAAACAATTCTTTAAGAGAGTAAGAAAGAATGAAAGTAGCATGTTCAAAGTGAACAACAGAGCAAATAAAGAGAAAAGTAAGTTCAAAGTGAATTAAGTAAGCAAGAGCTAACAATGTCAATCATCAATGTTTGATAAGAATGATGTTTTAACAAGTTATGGGCATAGCCAATAAATATTGGCTTATAATGACTTCTTATATTATGAAAATGATCAAATAATAGGCATAACTAATAAAAATTGGCTTATAAAGATTTCATACCCAATTGTAGTTAAATCATTTCCTTAATCTCTTGAATTACTTACTTGATTCATTGTAGGTATGTGACTATAATGAATCATTATACTTGTAAGTAAAACATAGGATCAAAGGAGATTATTGAACTAGACAACAAAAGAAGAAAAGACTGAAAAATAATCTAAGTCTGGAAAATAGAGCTCTCGGCCTAAGGGGGAGCAAATTTATAAATTTTCGCTTGAGATGTTCTAAAATTATGTTTATGATTCCAAGGTCTTATGTTCATATAGAAAATGAGTTCTGTGCTTTGAATGCATTAAAATATGTCATATTCATAACATGATTCATACATAACGAATTGAGAAAGTCAAGTGACTTCACTTTCCAGAAATGGCATGTTGCTGTAGGAAGAGCTTTCCTTGATCATGCATAGTCCTTATGTGTATGTATATGTGCATACACCCATACTTAGTACAAGTGTGTACTAACCGTATACTATTGCTATTTTTTTAGGCGCAGGTTCTCAAGAAGATTGAAGTGTTGACGAAGCAGTTTGGAGTAGCGACCTCCAGACTTTGGTAGGTCCTCTTGAGTTAGAGAATGCTACACTATTATTCTAGTTTAGTACATTAGATATAGCTAGTGACTACTGTCCCTAGCGTTTCATTTCAAATATTTGTTCAAGCGTTTGTAATAAGACCAATTGACAAACTATTATTATTATTATTATGATCATTTATTTTGATTGTTTAATCTTTAATAGATGGTTGTTTAGTTTGAGCTATTAGAATATCACTCTTATGCAGTACTGAAGTCTATGTATACTTCGATAAGTATTAAAAAGTTTTAAATTTTCCGCAAATTTAACTGTATGATTGTGATAAAAGCTAAGAAGAGGCTTTTCTGCGACCTCTGAGAGTTTAACGACGCCGGTTGCGATTTGGATTCCAGAATCCGGGTCGTGAAACTCGGGATCTACAGTTTCTACACCACTAAGTTATATGGTTAGTGATAGTTGTTTCTATCATAGGGAATGTTCGAGAGGACGCTTGAAGTTGGCTATTGAAAATGGATATTTTGAAAGCCTTAAGGAACATCACACTTGCATATAGGCATATATATATTTTGTATAAACCTTGGGACTTGTGCATGATCTATTGTTGTATATTTACATGAGATTTTGAGGGCTGATTTGGTCATGTCACCATGAGTTGTAATATAAGTATGACTATACATTTTATTTATCTTTTTGGGGTGTTTAAACCCAAGTCTTGTAATATAATAATTTACTATATGTTTTGTAGTTTGTGTGAGGCATTAACATGCTGATTTTTTCTACATGGAAGTTGGTACTATTGTTACTTCGTCCTTAAATGTGAGGATAATATATGCATAAAAGCTTGTCGGTTATTTGCTTACAGATTTTGGGAGGCTTTTTCATTGTTAGTTAAAATTCCGTGCCATATAAATTTTTACCTCAATTAAATATTTAAAGTGGGCAAGATGCACATCCTTAACTAAATTATTCGTTATGAACTGAATACCTCAATTAGATTAAAAAAACAGTATGCATTCGTTAATCTCTTTTAAATGTCGCAAGTATTAAATTAGGTTTCTTGTCAAGTTGTAGTATCTCTCGGCGCTACAAGTGTTGGTATCAGAGCCTAGGTTTGTGGTTTTAGGATTTTTGTTTTACTTGTATAGTTATTTGCTTTCAAAAAGGTTCTATTTAGAGTTCATGTTCACTTACATGGTTTGCCATATCCTTATTGCATGTAGAGTGCACATGCATCATGTACATGTCCTTAATGCAGTATGATCTTCCCTTTTGAAGGAATTAAGTTATGGTCACTTCTTCTGACTGACCTATGGAAGCTGCTCGTGAAGGTTTGGGTGCCTCTGTTTCCCAATCTCATGCACTGGAAGGGGTTGGAGAACACATCTCGAATGAGTATGTTCCTAGAACTTGTGGGTCTGAAATGGGAAACCATCAACGTGTAAGAGTTGGTTCACATCCTCACATGAGTCAAGCCATGAATCCTCCTTTTCAACAAATGACTGGATTTTCCACCACATTACTGAATCGATGCATGATCCCAATGATTAACTTTGAGAAAATGTAGAAAATGGGTGGAGTGGAGTTTGAAGGCACTATTGATCCTAATGATGCTGAACAATGGCAAGATCACATGGAGCGGGTGTTTGAGTAGTTCGAGTGTTCAGATTTTGCAAAGTTTAAGTATGTTATTTCACTATTACAAAAGGATGCTTATGATTGGTGGGTTAGTGTTCCAAATGCCAAGGTAAAACCTTCTGTTCTTACTTGGGATGATTTTCTTAAGGAATTTTGCATGAAGTATGCACCACCGACTTATTGTGTTGCCAAGAAAAAGAGTTTTTGAATCTGAGGCAAAGAGGCATGACTGTTGCTGAATATGAACAAAAGTTTCTAAGGCTCTCTCGTTATGTTTGGGGTATTATTAAAGAGGAAAAAGATTAGTGCAGGAAATTTGAAGATGGTTTAAATAATTCCATTAGAAAGAATGTGGTGATCCTGCAACATGAGAAATATTGTAAGTTAGTGTCTGCTGCTTTTACTTGGGAACGACTTGATAAAGAAGAAGCTAGTAGAAAGGAAAACAGATTCCGAAAGCCTAGACCCGATTTTTGAGGTCCATCAAAAAGGGGAAGGTTTGATAATTCTAAGGCTAGTAGTAATAAAAGGAAAGCTCAACAAAAGCAAAATAGATCATATACTTCTACTGCTAGCACTCCAAATTATGGTCATGGCAAGCCTCGCGTTCCCACTTATCAGAATTGTGGAAAGAATCATAAATGTACAGTGTAGGAGAGCCTCTGGTGCATGTTTTAATTGTGGGAGCTTTGATCATAAAGTTAAGGACTCTCCTAATCCAAATAATTCTCCTTCCTTGAAAACTGAAGGTTCGGTTCATAAGCCTTTTGTTAATCCTCCTCAAATTAATAAGGGTGCAAGGCCTAGAAACACCCAAGCAGAAGGTGCAAGTGGAGCTAATCAAGCTAGTGGACAAAGCGGTACTGCACGCGCTTATGCTATGGTAGCGGGATGATCAAGATGGACAAGACGTGGTTGTCGGTAAATTTTACTTATTTGGCTTATGTGTATTTACATTGTTTTATCCTAGTTCTACACATTCCTATATTTGTTCATCACTTGTCCTTCCTGAAAATGTGAAATCAATGAGACTTAATTATTATGTGCTGGTTGAAAGTCCATCGGGTTTTCAGGTTGTGTTTAATCGAATTTATCGTGATTCAAAATGTAGTCTTCCCTGCCGATTTGATTGAAATGCCCTTCAAAGATTTTGATGTTATTATAGGGATGGACTGGCTTTATAAATATCATGCACTCGTAGATTGTAGGTAAAAGCATGTGAGTTTTAAAGATCCTACATGTTCACACATAATCGTACAAGGTGAGAGATCATTGATATCTAGTATTATTTCTGCGACCTTGGCAAGAAAATTCATGCTTCAAGGCTGTAGGGCATACCTTGCTCATATAGTTGATACACACTTGAAGAGTCCTTGTATCAACGACATAGCTGTCGTATGTGATTTTCCAGAAGTATTTCCTGAAAACCTTCCTGGATTGCCCTCAGAAAGAGAGGTTGAATTTCCAATCGAGCTTATACCTGGATCTACTCCTATTTCCATCATTCCTTATAGAATGGCTCCAGCAGAATTAAGAGAATTGAAATCTCAATTGTAAGAACTTCTTGAGAAAGGTTTTATTAGACCTAGTGTTTCTCCTTAGGAATCCCCTGTTTTATTTGTAAAGAAGAAATATGGCACTCTTAGGCTTTGTATTGACTATAGAAATTTAAACAAAATAACAATAAAGAATAGATATCCATTGCCAAGTATTGATGATTTGTTTGACCAACAGAAGGGTGCTAAAGTATTCTCAAAGTATACACTCCGGAAATGTTATGACTTAGACTAGAGCTTAATATATTAAATAATATTTAAAATGATGTTTCCAGACCTATATTAATGTAATAAACTCATTTGGAAAAGGTTAGAGCCAAAACGACAACGAAAGACCTTGACATCCAGAAACTAGCTAATTCGAACTAGTTGACGTCCCTATGTTTGGTGAAGGTTTAGAGGTGTCAAATGGAGTCCAAAACTTGTAAAGAAACCTTGGATAGGTATTATGTAGTATAAAGGGTCCAAACATCCAGTAACGACACCCCAAGGACCACCCGAAGGGTCCTTGGAGAGGACCCCAACATGGGTAGGCAGGCTGCCAAGGCAGGCTGCGCAACAAGATTGGGACTTGAGTTGTGCGAAGAACAGCCTACATGCAGGGTTTATCCTTAAGATTTGAGACGCAGCCTCGCACACCTCACTTCCTCAAATCAAAATTTCAGAAAAATGATGGGATTTGTCTCCGCGACGCGCAGCCACTTCCCCGAATCATTAAAGTCGTATTTTTTGTAATTTAACTTCATAAAAGACCCATTTTAGTGGAGGGTATTTTTGGTAATTCATAGGCCAACTATATATGGATATTAGTCTGTTTTAGATCACATTTACACATTCCAAATCAGATCAAACAAGTTTTTCTGTCATCTCTCTCAAGAACACTATATTTTCCAAACCCCATTGAAGAACAAGAAAAGCTTAAGAAAGAAGACGAAGACTTCAAGGTTTTCATCCAATTTTCGTGGATTTTTCATCTATAGGGTATGGGGTTTTCACACTTAGGATTCCTTTCCCCAAGAGGTCCTTTCAAAGATAAGTTTTCAAGAACTTCAAAATATTAGGGTTTTTACTCTAAAGAACAGATTTTCTTCCTAACTCCAGATTTATGATTTTCGATGAAAATTAATTATTTTCCATGGTTGATTAAACACTAATTTGTTGATTATTTGACCTGTAGTATTATATTTTCGCGTGAAGCATGTTGTTATCTAGATGTGGTTTCGTATGGTTGTTTCTACTACTAGATGACATGTGCACGTAGGGATTGGAGCTAAGACTAGAATGAACTCTTAAATGACCCTTTCCCTTATCCTACATTATGAATTGAAATTGTATATAACTTGAAGAGTTTTTCCTTATTATGCTATTGAATATGTCACTATGTTATGGTAAGAAACTTTGAAGCGAGAGGTAAGTCTTCTAAAGTTGTGATTACTCTGTGATCGTTATGTAACCTATAAATGATGATGCTATGTTATGGAAGTATGTATGATGTTTCTATGTGTATATGTTGGTCTATGAACATGTTACTTGTGAGATAAGGATAAGAACACGAAAAATGCATGTTACGATATTGTCTTGTATGCTTTACACAAGATGACTATGTTATGTTAATCTCACATACGAAGGGTTATGATGAAAGGAAATTCTCATCTAATCCTAAAGAGATCATGATCATGTTTATATAAGGAGTTAATCTCCTAAGACCTATGATAAATTTATGATAAAAGACAACTTAAAGGTTATTCAAGAAAGGGACTTAAGCTAAGCACCAATGAACAAGATATGAGAGGTGTCCCTTCCCTAGTTTGAAGGTAGGTCACAATGACTCTCATGATATTGAGGCTTCCATGTAATGTTGAAATGTGGGTGTCCAATACATCTACTAGTTCTTGAACTATGTTGCCACCATAGGATACTAGCTAGTGGATCCACCTAGAAAGCTCTGTCATTTTTTGTTCTACTTTGGCCGGTAGACCACCTTCTTTCGGTGTGGGGTTTTATGACATCAGATTCCATGTTTATCTCACATGGTCTATGTCGGTTAAGGCGAATATTCCCTCATGTAATATGAAAGACAAGTAAATGGACATTGACTAGGGTGACTTGAAGAGTCTACTTAGTATAGGTAGGGGTATGTGACTCTACTTAGACATTGCACAAGTTGACTCTAAGGGAAGTCCTACGAGATTGTGCTTATGTAATATGATAACATGAAAGATATACGTTTATGATACATGATGTTACTGTTATATGATGTTGGTCATTATAATGAATATGTTATTGGGTTATATTATTAAATGAAGTGATGACTACTTATGTTACACTAAAGCAAAGCTCTCATGGACTCCTATCTTATCTACTTGGTTGTGTGGGGTTATGCGGCTTCACATGACGATTGTACTTGTAGGTTGGGGATGGGATCATTGGTGAGTGTTTTGTATGTTATGTATATTTGATCTATTGAATGTGAATGTTAACATGACTCTATGATAATATGTCTTTGATTATGATCATTTTGTATGTTGATGAAATCCTTAATTTGTATATGTTCTATGGTATGTGCATTGAAGACATTCACATGACTTAGCATGCTTTCTAAAGAAATGATACATGATCCTTTTTCATGCATGTCCTTAAATGTTATGTACATATACCCATACTTAGTACATGTGGCGTACTAACCCCATTACTTATATTACTACAAATGTAGGGTCCGGCCATTGAAGATTAAGAAGGTCGATTGAAGAAGCTTGGAACTCTTTCTCCAAGTGTTGGTAGGTCCTCATGTTCGGGGATGCTATCTTTCATATTCTAGATTATGAAGACTTTAGTAGTTTTATGAATATTCTATTTCTATTTATGTTCTTTGGATTTTTTTTTATTAGGGTCTATATGGCATAATTACTATTTATTGGCAGATTTGTGCTCTTTGATGGTTTTAATATATGTGAGACAAGTTTTTAATATATCGTATGTCATTATAAATGTTAAGTATGAAGTCTAAGTATACTTCAAATAGAATATAAAAGTTTAATTTTTCCGCAACATTTACTGATCACATGTTATGACGAATGCTAAGGGCTTGTATGAGTCCTCTGAGAGGACGACGATGCTGATCGCATCTGGGGTGTACTCTCCGGGTGTGACAAACTTGGTATCCGAGCATGAGGTTAAATATCCTTAGGATCAATGTCTCACTAAACCACATTATCTAGTGTCTTGTTCATGGTTGTGAAGCGCGCCACAACAATGGATGAGAGGCTATGTGATGACTAGGAAACTTATCTTTTTCTTGATACTCCTATGTTGTGACTTTAGAGATTTGACACAATGTGTTGTTTAGCATCCAATCCCTTTCTTGTGGTTTTAGGAGATGAACACAAGAAGGACAGTAGCGAGATGAGTAGGATAAGAGATTGTGAATGCGGGAGCTACTCCCTAAGGCAATCAAGTTCCTCCTCAAGTGCAAGCTGCTGCAAATGCTCAAGTTCAGGTGAATCCTCCGGCTATGACGGATGGTGAGGTGAGGGAATGTAACGGCCTGTATTTTTGTATGTGGTAGTTCTATTCATGTTATACTTGACATATACTTATAGTGTAGGTGAGGGATCATGTTTCTTACATGATTAGTGTTGGTTTAAACTAGCTTGGAAGGTGATGTAATGCCTTGCACGTTTTAGCATATGTATTGCAAGTTAACTCCGATAGAAAGTATTTAAGTAATTATAGTAAGGTGGTAATTGAGCTAGCAGTTGCATCACCTACTTGATCTATATTATAGTTAAAGGGCCCAAGTTTGATTGACCAGATTTAGGCTTATATTTAGGGGCTCATTTGAAGCCCAAACCTATTAAAGAAAATGTGAATGAAAGAAGGCCCAACAGGCAAATCTGCCAATTGGCCATTATGGATAAAGCCCAAGTGAAACTAAGTAAGTACATGACCTCCTAAGATTTGTTTTACCATGTTATTGGGCCAAGTGTGTACCACCTACTTGCACTAATCTGTCCCAAGCTGATTAAAAGAACAAAGGAAAAATGGACAGCCAAGGTCCAATAATATTAAGTCCAAAAGGGCCCAAGTTAAAAGGACAAGCAGGTGGGGCACCTACTTGACATTATATGGCCCAAAATTGGTCAAGAGTGTCGGCCATAACACCTCCTTTTTCAAAGGATAAGGATCAAGTCTTATTCTCCATTTTGAACTTGCAAAATTTCAGATTTTCTTAAGTTTCTTTCTTGGTCTCTCTTGGCTTCAATAAGCAGCCCTAAAACACCTTAGGGATTCTTGAGTGCTGTCTCATTTTCAAGTAAGAAGTTTGAAGGAGAGTTTGAATTCTTGAAGTACAAGTTTAGAGGATAAATTTCCAGAATTAAGGTAAGACTTCAACCCATTTGTTTTCCTCTCTTTGATCATGTTTGGATTGGAGAATTTTGTATATATTTATCAAGAATTCATGGATGATGATAAATCTTTGAGTCAATATTCTCCTATTATGCTGAAAGATTTGAGATTGTTAGTGGCTGCCTTATGAATATTGTTGTTGAGGGCTGTTTGGGTATCTCTGGAAATGATGTTTGAAGTTGTATTAATGTGTAGAGGAAGGGTGTGGTGGTTCACCATTTATGTAAGGGTTGTATGGGCCTGATTTCCATCAAATATTTTTAGCTATTGTTTTGGAGAACCTTATTGTGATTAGCTGCTGATGTTAGCTTAATCATGACTTATGTTGTAGATTAGCACCCAATAAGGAAGGCTGAATCGTGATAGTGGTATTGGTCATAAATATAAGGTATGTAAGGCTATTCGATTATATATCCTTTTGGCATGAAATCTGCCACCTGCAATTAATATCAATGAAGTGATTCTCATAAGTTCTATTTCTAGAAAAGAAAGCATGGTGGCAGCGTACTATCTCCAAATAGCTAACAATTCTTTCCCCATTCTAAGTACATGGAACTACTTCATTATATGTTCACTACTCTATACTTGTGTAATTTTCCCTTGTGCTGTTATAGAAATGGTATTTGCAAAAGAAAGTTTGATGAATCCTTCTCCTAAGCCAATTGAAGTCAATTGTGCCATTAAGGTCTTAAAGTAAGGTGTTGATGTTTCTTAGCTCCTTATGTCATTGTTACTGCCTCAAAATATTGTTTTCATGTATTCCACTACTGTTCCGTAATTTCATGTCTCCAAGATGATTATGACCACCAAATCAACATCTCAAAATGTTACGATTATCCAAAATAACATCTCAAAAGAGTTATGAACTGACTAACAATAATCTTAAAGATTAAAGAATCTAAGTGAAGGAATCTATTTAATTAAGGGTGGCAGCTTAGGGGCGAAATCCTAGTATGGGCCGATCCCTATTGGTATAGAAGGGTGGCAGCTCAGGGGCGAAAGCCTAGCATGGGCCGATCCCAAGTTGGTAATTATGAGGACCGCATCCCAGGGGTTAATACGCCTAGCATGGGTCATCCTCTTCTACCACTGATCAGCTGGTCACTTGTATCACAAGCCCAACAAAGATTATAACATACAAAGAAGGTAAAGAAAAGAATGTAGCTTACTTGATTCCATAAGAGTAAGCAAAGGTGGTCTTCTCTCCTAATCTATGCACTCATATGTTGCTACTTGATTTCATTTGTGCCTTGTATTACATATACTTTTTGCCTTATATATTCAGTACATTTTTCGTACTGACGTCCCGTATTGGGGACGCTGCATTTCATGCTGCAGGCTCAGGTACTCCAGCTAGTAGACCTCCTCAGTAGGAGCACTCGAAATTCTACTACTTTTGGTGAGCTCCAAGTTGATTCGGAGCTTTATTAAGTCCTTGGTAAATTCGTTTGGTATTGTATCGTAGTTAAGGGTAAGGCGGGGTCTGTCCCGACCTACTCTAGTCTTCTATCTTTTAGAGGCTTTGTAGACGTATGTACATGGTTCAGTTGTGTCTTAAGGAATTGTGGTCTAAACGGCCAAGTCTTGTATATAACTTTTGGACCTACTTACGTTGGTTTGTATCGCTGCATCCAAAGTTAACTTGTCTCAATTGTTATAGTATATGCTCAGTAAGAACAGGTTGTAGGTTGCTTCTCTCGGGCCTTTAGGGCATCGGGTGCCTGTCCGTCTTAATGGGGTTTGAGGCGTGACAGTAGTTGCAGGAGATTTCACCATTATGAGATACCATGTGATCACGTAATTGCAGTTCTTAGATACAGGAAACTGCATGAAGCATATTTCTGTGCTGCCTTTTATAGCCTGAAGAATTTCAGAGGTGCATATGTTATCCATGTCTCCTGCGAGAGTACATGGGATATACCCAGTTATATTTCAGAGCCTAAATTGATGCCACTCAGTTCAAGCAGAATAGTTAGAAAACCGCATGTTGAACGCTGGAAGGAGTTTGCTGATGTGAAATTCAAAAGTTCAAAGGTTACTTGCAGTAGATGTCGTCAAGTTGGACATAACAGGAAGACATGTTCAAATTATCCTGTTCAAAAAATGATTTCTTGATTTTTACTTTTTGTTACACAACATGTTTTGTTTTATGGAATAAATTTGTTATATTTAATATTTGAGTAGTTGTGATTTCTTAATATTGTCCAACTATTAATAATATTGAAACACACTTTATGCCCGTTTTCAAAAATTTTATTCCTATACTAATATATAGTTAAACAAGAATCATACATAGTTCATACAAAAAGCATATATATGGAACAACTTTTTAAGCATATAATTGTACAATGAAACTCTTGTTAAAATAGTTCATACATAGATCATACATAGTTCGTACAAAGTTCATACATATGGATTAAAAAATATATGATATTTGTCATACTAAAACGATAATAAATCAAAAATGTGATATCATGTTCATACTAGTAGTAATCAGACTTCATACATATTTCATCCAGATAGTAATCAGACTTCATAACATAATCAATAATTGAAGAAAGATTCATACAAAAAAGCCAACAAATTAAAAATGTAATGGCATGCCCATACAATTAGTAATCAGACTTCATACAAAAAAGCCAGCAAATTAGAAATGTAATGTGATGCCCATACAATTAGTAATCAGACTTCATACATACATCAATATATATATCAATTCAAACATCATTCAAACACTGCCATATAAATGGACAACCAAATCAATTCATACACAAAGCATGAAATAAAATTCTAAGGTACTTTCATACACAAATCATATAACAGTAATACATCAATGTATATATCAATTCATACAACATTTATACACAAGTCATACAAACTAATACATCAATCCACACAGAATTCATACAATATATTACCAATGTTTGAATTGATATATAGATTGATGTATGTATGAAGTCTGATTACTAATTGTATGGGCATGACATTACATTTCTAATTTGTTGGCTTTTTTGTATGAAGTCTAATTACTAATTGTATGGGCATGACATTACATTTCTAATTTGTTGGCATTTTTGTATGAAGTCTGATTACTAATTGTATGGGCATGACATTACATTTCTAATTTGTTGGCTTTTTTGTATGAAGTCTAATTACTAATTGTATGGGCATGACATTACATTTCTAATTTGTTGGCATTTTTGTATGAAGTCTGATTACTAATTGTATGGGCATGACATTACATTTCTAATTTGTTGGCTTTTTTGTATGAATCTTTCTTCAATTATTGATTATGTATGAAGTCTGATTACTATCTGGATGAAATATGTATGAAGTCTGATTACTACTAGTATGAACATGATATCACATTTTTTATTTATTATCATTTTAGCATGACAAATATCATATATTTTTTGATTCATATGTATAAACTTTGTACGAACTATGTATGAGCTATTTTAACAAGAGTTTCATTGTACAATTATATGTTTAAAAAGTTGTTCCATATATATGTTTTTTGTATAAACTATGTATGATTCTTGTTTAACTATATATTAGTATAGGAATAAAATTTTGAAAACGGACATAAAATTTGTTTCAATATTATTTATAGTTGGACAATATTAAAAAATCACAACTATTCATATATTAACAATACCAAATTCATTCCATAAAACAAAACATGTTGTGTAACAAAAAGTAAAAATCAAGACATCATTTTTTTGAACAGGATAATTTGAACATGTCTTCTTGTTATGTCCAACTTGACGACATTTACTGCAAGTAACCTTTGAACTTTTGAATTTAACATCGTCAAACTCCTTCCAGCGCTCAACATGCGATTTTCTGACTGATCTACTTGGATTGGGTGACAACAATTTAGGCTCTGAAATATAACTGGGTATATCCTACATACTCTCGCAGGGGATAGGTTCAACAGGGATGACATATGCACCTCTGAAATTCTTCAGGCTATGAAAGGCAGAAAAGAAATATGCTTCATGCAGTTTCCTGTATCTAAGAACCTCATAATGGTGAAATCTCCCGCAACTACACACCTTGTGTTTAAATTTACTATGTACTTCTTTGGTCCTTCAACAACAACATTCATATCAATCGTCGATGGTATCACCTAACATGGAAAATCAATGCTCATTAAAAACAGTTCTAAAAAACTTTGCCATTAAAAAATAAAATAAAAATATTTAATACCAAAATAATACACATTTCATACTATAAATGTCAAAAAAAAAACACATCATTGCATTACAAATCAGAAACAGACAAACAAACTAGCATTTCATATTTCATATCATATTAATATGCAATTCAGACAACTAACATCATGTTGATCAATTTTATACGATTTTTTCACCAACAATTTCATTAATATTACACATATTCACAAATAACAAAATAATTATCAAACAAAAAAATAAATATCGTACAATCTTACAACACTTTTAATACAATGAATTTGAAATACAAAATAACACTGTAATATCAATTTATTTTATATTTTCAAAAAATAACTTTTGCTCATATTTTCAATTTTAATAAACGTATATAATGTAACATGTTGTTGGTCTAAAAAATCGTATATAACATTTTTATTGTATATAACATTTTTTATAGTAATATTTACCTACCAAAATGTGTTGTGAAACAAAAACATCACAAACTTTATTATTAACAGATATTACTAAAAACAAATAAGAAAACTATAATAAATACCAACATGACGGATCCCATCTTTCACCATGTTTAATTAATATTGATAAGTTATTGTCCATCACAACAAATCACAATTTTTTCACAAAAAAAAATAAAATTGATCAGTCAAGAAAAATACAGGAGTAAAAATTCTGCAAACACGGATGGAGAGTGAGAAACGTGATAGAGAGAAAAAAAAAGGAAAAAATCATGTTTTAATTGATTTGAACTAATTTGAGCATTTTAAGGAAACTGAATAATTTAAATCTTTTTTTGAATTCCTTAATATGTGCTAATTTGTTAATTATCCATTATTAATTAAAATTAATTCAAATCCCACAATTCGTGCTACTTACCAATTAATACATAAATGTTTTTTTTCCTTTTTATTTTATTTAAAAAAATAAATGTTTTCAATTATTTTAAATCAGCATTTTTTCTAATAATATGTTATAACTTGAGATATTAAATGTCATATATTGAAACTCAAAATCTAATGCTATAGCTTGAAAATATTACTATAAAAAATGCTATATATAAAATTTACACTTATTTTATTGAGTTATGTGACATACATATTGATTGGATTATTATTGTTGGTTACTTTTGCACCTCTTTATTTTTCTTTATCTAAACATTTACTTGTTGAGTTATTAATATATTATTTGTACTAACAAAACTTATTTTGTAGTTATTCTAAAATGGTTAGTAAATTATAATAATCTTCATAACAATGTTGAGATGGACTATTAAAATGTTTGAATTTATTTTAACTTGGAATTTTTATATGATTCTAACATGTTGTTCTAATTAATTGATTTTGTTCATTTTTCTTGTATGTCAAGTTCAGATTATATTTATGATTTTTGATAATTATTTTTTTGGTAATTCATTTGGTTTATTAAGGCATTGGTTGAGGGTAAGACGGTGAATTCAGGTTTCACCACACCAAGTGGGTAAGACATCGAGTTAAAGTCTTGGTGCACCATGATAATATTAAGTTAGGTTCAAGTCCCATTAAGTTATGACCAAAGATGTCTTTATATGGGTAAGACATTGGGTTTAAGTCCTAATGCAGTATAGTGATGATATGATGATGACTAACATAAAATTTTATACTTTTGACTGAAAGTAATGAAATTTACCCAATTAATTTTCTCCATTCTCTTATGTGAATGTGGTAGCAGTGTATTAATTTGTCTGAAAAATGACAAGTATTTGAATGTATGAATATGGGTATGGTAAAATGTTAATGGTCATCACGGTGGTATTAAAAGAAAGAACATTATGGGTTCATAAGATGTTTCTTCAAATGTGAAGGTAATTTTGTCCATTAAAAGGTTATTGGACACATTGTTTCTTAAGATGGTCCTTCAAATGTGAAGTAATTGTTAAAGGTAATTTTTATCCATCAAAGTGGTATCAGAAGTTGGACACATTGTTGTTGGTGAAACACAATTTAAAAAGTTTTGTAAATCCTCCATCAAAATCAATGAATACAAAGTGGTAGTACATTTGGTACATTTGACCTCTTAAAGTGGTGTTGAGGTGAGTTACATAATGTCAAAACATGACAATGAGTTTCTAATTAAAACTTATGGAACATGTACAAATGGTTATGATCCATTTCTTGAAGAAAATGTGACTTGTGTTCGTGTGGATAAGAACATGTTCATGTATTGTTGGATGAATGTCGCATGTCACCTCTACGGGAGGTTTGAGAGATTGAAAGAAAATCTTTTGACATAAATAGTCATTTTGATCATATATATTCTTTGAGTACTACACAAATATTGTGGTATATTTTAAAATGAACTATTGGAGGACAAAAGAAAGAATAAATCTTTTCTGTAAAGGTTGTGGCCATGATCAAAATAAATTTTGTTGTGTGGCAACTCAAATTTGTCATTGGTTATGAAGAAATAAGTTTGAATGTAATAATTTTAATCATGACAATAATAAAAAATTTCTCCTTGAAGGAGATGATCACCATAAGAATGACATTGTGAAAATTGTGGTAGTACACAAAATTAATTGATAGTTCCAAAAGGGCTAATTGTTACTATTTGGAGGAATGAAATTATTTATAATATTGGGGTTGTAGTAAGTCTCAAAAGAAACTTTAAAGTTTCAGAAGAATGAAAAGCAAATATTATATTGAGACTATAAATTATGGAAAGATTTAATATTTTCAAATTACTACAATCAAAGTGGGTAATAAATATTTGTGTATAATATTATACATTTTTTTTCATGATTTGTTGTATACAAATACGGGCATGGTGATGGATTCACATGCAAAAGTAAACTAGTAGTTTACTTGAATAAATATCAGTTGGCATAATCGGTTGGCCAATTTGATTCAAATGTGATGCAAAAGAAATTGAGAATTCACGTGGCTATATGTTGAAGAAATAAAAGTTTTTTCAAGAATTCTCTTTTGTAGCTTGTTCTCGTGATCAAATGATCATTGTACCAGCTAAGGTTGGGATCGTATCCCCTAAAATTATTTGAAACATATATAAAGTTGAATATGGGCCCGTTCACCTACCATGTGGACCGTTTGCTATTATGATTTAATAGATGCATCCATGGTATGGTCACATGTGCATTTGTATCAACTTATAAATTGATTTTTGTAAGATTGTTTGCTCGAATTACTAAATTAAGAGCATAATTCCAAAGGATAAAGTCATGTTGATAATGCTGGTTGGTTTAGCGGAAATTGTATGCCTCCAATTATAGCTAGACCATTGATTATGAGAACAAATCTCTCAAATAAAATTTGGTATGAGATGAGTTTATTTAACATATATGCATCAAGCCAACAAGGTTCTCCCAACACAATTGGTTCAGGGTCAGGAACCAAATAATTTCCATCTAAATATTTAATGTGCGCACATATGATTTTATTGCTCCACGCACCAAGATGGATCCCCAAATGAGGTTGAGGGTGAATGTTAGATTTCTAACATTAGGGGGAGATATGTGTAACAGCTGAAAATTATGTGAGGGGTGAATTATCTAGATCCTTGTTAAAAAAAAATGTGAACTTGAAGTTCAAATGATAATTCATCTCCAAAATGTTGCAAGTAATTTGCGAGATGTAGTTGCTGACCCAATATTTTAATTAAGCTGCAAATGCTCCAATAAATAGTACTTGAAGGACAGAGTCTATGGTACGCCTGAAGCGTGATAGACCAATCGATTCCAATGTAAAATTCCTTGATAAAGGAGAGCAACAAATTATCAAAATGGTCATTGTTAATGAGGCAAGTGCTTTGAAGAGCACTATGACATAACATTTCATAAAACCATGGCAAAGGCTCAGGTACCTGAAAATGATGAAAAATGAAGAGATCTTGATAAGTTATGTCGTATTGGAATCGATATCAAAATAATTGTCGACGGTATATTTGATATGATGTAGCACTCAATGCTATAAATGATTACGAGGATCTTAATTCGAATATGTCATATAGTGTGGACAGATAAATGATTGACACTATTCAAGTATATTTTGTTTCACTTAGAAAAGTGATAATTTTGAACATATAGTTCATAGATCAAAATATATGTCAGTGAGGGTACAAATGAATCATTGTGCGAAAGTATAACCATAAGATATAAAGTACGGTTATGCCTCGGGGCATAAAGAATTTTCGCAGAAGTTCTGACATTATTAAATGGAGATATGTTCTCCAATGGTGAATGCAATGAGACTTGTTTCAGCCTGACAATGGATGAAATATTTGAATATGCATAATGAATGATTATTACGTCTAACTAAAAGATGAAGGTTATATTAAAATCCTTGAAGGATTTAAAAGCTCTTAAAGCTATTCCATTGAATACTCAATGATTTTGAGATTGCTTAACACAAAGAAATGATCTTTTCAACCTCATGAAAATGATTTAAAATGTTATGTATTGGTGCAATTGGTGCACTTACAGATTGTTGATTATGCAAATGCTAGAAGATGTGTGACTTTCTTTGAGAAGAAAAGACGAGCTTCAATAAAATTGATCAATCTCTCATGAGTCAAAAATGATTTGATTATGTAGATGCAAAATATTTATTTGATCTACATAAAGCTCGATTGCAAATGAACTATTTGCTTACATATGGAGACACAACAATATCTATGCATTCAACAAACATTGGTAACCACTTCTTCAAATCATATTGATCAATGAAGTAAGTGAGGGATGTGTTTGGTTGGAATCATAATCTATCATATTCAGAAAATATGTGATTTTCCTTTGACAAAAGATATTCCAACCACCATATACGAAAATAATATATAGCTCAATTGAATGGAGTATACAATCTAAGGAGATCAGACACAACATATTTCACCAAAAGTCTTTTTGACACATGATCTTCAACAAAATGGTGAGATAGTGTTCAAAGACTCGTTCAAGTGATAATCTTGTAAACCTATCACTAAGGATTATCAACATCAATATTTGAGAAGTTGTGATGCAAGATTGGAATGTACTCTTTTCAAGATATCAAGTAAAGTTTTTATCAGAGGGAGAAAAATACGCGTTGTACTCTTTTCCTTAACCATGATTTTGTCCCAATTGGGTTTTCCTGATAAGGTTTTTAACAAGGCAACATTCAAAGCGTATTAAAAGATATGTGTACTCTTTTTCCTTCACTAGGATTTTCTCCTAGTAAGGTTTTAACGAGGCATATTATCTTGGACATCCAAAGGGAGTGTTATAAAATAATATATTGTGGATGTCCACTACACAAAATGGTTACTACATTACTTTCCTCCATTATGAAAATAATCCACTACACCAAAAAGTTACTACATAACTTCCCTCCATTATGAAGATAACCTCTACCTTTTTGATAATTATTCTTGTAACCTTTCATCTCCATAACCTCCTTCTTTATATTCATGTTTAATGTCATGTTTATGACTAACCTTTTGTATGCCTCTATGTTACACTATAAATAGAGGCATAAGGGTTCCTATTGTATACACTTGAAGATTTGATGAATACTTTGAAGAATAAGAAATGCTCTCATCTTTTGTTTCCCTATTTCTATTGTTTTCATCTTCTACATCTCTTCTCTTATATTCTTCTTTTCTTTATCTTTATATTGTTAGTTTGCTTTAGTTTTACAACAAAACCTTATTTTTCTTATTTATATCAATTCCTTTTTAAGTATCTTCCTTGACTCTATGCTTGAATCTATTATTATTTTCTTCTATTCGTATTTTCTCTAAATTAATTTGTCTCAAACATACTCAACTTGATTGGATAATAATTTAACCATTTTGCTCACATTTTTATTTAGAATTTCATAAAATCTCTTCACTTTTTTTCCCATCCATCTTCACTTCATTTTCAACCATTAAAATAGTTGTGTATACAATTATGACTGTTAAGTGCATTCAAATTATTATTTTATATTTTGTTCTTTTAAATTCACTATCTGATGGTCCATTTACAATTATGTAATACTATTTATATTTTGTCGTTATTCAAGATGAATTAAAACAATATGATATAATGAAATTTATATAACAATTAAAATAAATATGTATTTAAATTAACAATACGATACAATAAATAACAATAATTCAATAAGATGTAATATTTTAGAAAGTACAATCAACCAACAAACAGATACGTTCCAACAATAATTATTATCAATTATATATATATATAATATTTATTTATTCACTAATAAATTTATAATCGCGCGAAGAGCGGTTATGTTCACTAATTTATAACTGATCCCAAATGATAATTGATGGTTTTGAGTGGGAGATATTTCCTCTAAAATTAATATTAAATTAATAGAACACAAAAGTTATTTTAATAAAAACATAGGCGCCAAAATTTTATGTTGAAAGTAAAATTAAAGAAAAGGAGCGTTCTGTCTTCTCATAAATATAAAGTTGCCCTAGCTAATTCTCTCTCCCGTCGAAATCCTCCTACTCTAATCTCAACGTTGGAACTTTATTTTTGTTGCAGCTCTGCCCTAAAATCGAAGCAAGTACCATCTGTTTTTTCCTGATGTTTTTTTGGTAACATTTTTACTTTGTTGTATTGAAGTTGCTCTTCTTGTTTCTCATCTTTCAAGGTTACTGATTTCTTTATTTTTGTCGTAGCTCTGCTCTAAAATTGAAGCAACTACCATCGTTTCTCTGTTGAAGGTAAAATTTCAGCGCAAGACTTACGGGTTTGTTGCTCTGTTTTGTAATCAGAAGTTGTGTGATAATGTTTTTACTTGTTGTATTCTAGTTTCTCTTCTTGTTTCTTATCTTTTCAAGGTTACTGATTTCTTAATCTTGTCTTTATTGGGTTGAGATTTCTAATAGATGATCTGATTTTCTGATTTCATAATTTAGTTTTATATAATCAGTGTTTCCATACTTTGCGAACCAAATAAGGACTTGTTCTGTTATTCCTATTGAACTATTATTTACATCTAAAAGGTTTCGACTAAATTGTTATTCCTCTTTTTTTAATGAGGAACAAAAGATGTTATAACGTGAAATGAAAGTGACAACACTAATGTTGATGTTCTGATGGAAAGTAAGGTAGAGTGAAAGCTCTTAGACAGGAAAATAACCTTGCTTCAAAGTACTGACATATAAAATAAGAAAGACTACGAATATGAGTCACCAATTGTCTTTAACAATTTCTTTATAGCTCGAGTTCATGGCTCAACAACTTGTTCATACTTCTAGCGCAATTCCTCCTTCCAATCCACACAGTATAAGTCAGCAATTTTGCATAGCTCAAGTACGAATTTTCCTTCCTTGTACTTCTGCGATTGCTCAACAACTTGTTCATACTTCCAGTGCAATACCTCGTTGCAATCCACACAGTATATGTCAGCATATTTTTGATAGCTCGAGTACATAATTTCCCTTCCTTATACTTCTGTGATGGATCAACAGCTTGTTCATACTTCCAGCCCAACACCTAGTTGCAATCCACACTATATATGTCAGCAATTTTTCAAACCTATCTTTCATTTAACGAATTTTTCTTTCTGTCTCTTACCGAGCAGTACGCTCCTCCTCCAACTGCTTTTCAAGACTATGCATGGTATTGTTCATCTTCGATTCAACTATTTCAGTTATTCGCCTGTGTTTCTCTTTGAAAGAGAACCTCTGTGGTTGTTCCTTCAACTCATCAGCTACCCCTTGCTTTAAATCTCCGAGCAAAGAACTAACCTCCAGTGAGTCATTACGAATCTTCATCTTCTTTAGTTCCTCAAATAATTGACTCGTACATGGTTTTTCACTAGTCGTTGAAGTTCCCTCAATTGTTCAGCTTACTTTGCTGGATCTTATGTTTTATTGTCGAAAATCACTTCTCTATACCCACACATCTTAAGAGCTTCCTTTGATTCCTCAGGGCGGGAACAATCTAAGTGATCATTCAAAGAGTCATTATCTTTGATCTTATCCCCTCCAGTGTAGACCACAATCATGTAATCACTAATTTTGGTCCCAAAGAGCTTCTTAAAGTACTGGATAGCAGCCTGTTCTTCTTTTGAAAAGCTAGTTCGTATAGACAAAACAAAAAGAGTAGTGTGGACACCATCATCAGCCAAATAAATGCATTTACCAATTTCATTTACAACTAATCCAGATTCAGCATTAAAATCAAATCTAGGATCGATCACATCAATAATCTTCCCATCTTCTAAATGAGTCCTCTGAATCTCACAAGTTCTTGTAACACCACCAGAGCTAGACCTCAATTGGAATGCATTTCTAACAAGTATGTTATTGTTTGTGGCACTTTTTCCTTCCCCTTTACACCCAATCATGAGTAATGTCTGAGCTTCATTTGCAATAAAACTCCCAAGCATCACTGACTGAACTTCCTCCCGTCTTATCTTATCGGATCAAATTACCTTAAGCAATAGGTCACCTAGAGAGAGTTGGGCTCTTGTTATTCCTGTAATCCATTTTCAAATTTATATAAATGCACTGTTTGTTTTGTTGGTTTAAGATTAGCAATTTCTAATTTTGTGATCGAATAAAATTACCTTAAGATTAGTGAT
>JABWTJ010001456.1:0-42741 GCA_016801875.1 Solanum sitiens
GATGAATATGCTCGTCCATTCTATTCACTGGTAAACAATAACCCTGTGAAATACCAACCAGCTGCACAGTCTACCCCATAAAAGTATGATCAAAAGTCTCCCCTGTTTTACTACAAAACACACAGTCATGTGGCACTTGTATACCAATTTATCAAGCATGTCTACTTTTGCTAGTCTTTTTTGGACAGCCTGCCACATAATAAACTTGAACCTGGGGTGCACTTTATGTTGACGGGTAATACTCTTCTACTCTACTTTGGAAATATGGACATGAGATAGGTATATATATATTCTAAGTAGAGAACTTGCCTCCCCTCTGTACCTTTGCAAGCTCTGCCATCAAAGCACCCTAACTACTTTGTCCTTGTAACAATACATCTCCTGAACCCAAAACTATCCATGAGATGCATATTTGGGTATTAGGACAGTTTCAATCTCCCCTTCTTTAATTTTTATAAAATAATTGTGTACCCATCCGATCCATAGATAGTCCTTTCTCGCTACATTCTGCAATTTCTAATTAAGTTAGCTTTATTTAGTTCTATGATATTAAAAAACCTGTAGCATGTCGTTTGCATAGTATTTCTCATGACACAAAATTCTCTTCTGGACATTGTTATTGTCCGTGTCAATAAAAAGGTCTTGCAGGTTTCTTGTTCACTTTCTTGGGTAGAAGTAAGACATGTGCTCAATAAGCATGGACTCGAGAAATTAATTGTAACGTCCCTCAAAATGAGCTAGGTTGACCTAGAGCCTAACACTTGTGGCATGATTTTTTAAAGTAATAAAATGGTTAAAGATAGTTTTATTAGGAAGTATATAAAGTTTGGAAGTGTTTGGAGGTCAAACAACCAAGAACGTCCAAGCCGTTCGGAAACTAATCGAAGTTGAACTAGTGAGTCGTAGTGTTTTGTAGTGATGGTTTGGGGGATGGTTTGAAAGTTAAATTAAGTACCGAGAGTTCCTACGTGTAGCCTGATACAAAAAGGGTCAAAACGTCCGGGAATGACGCCCCGAAGACCATCAAAAGGGTCCCCGAGGAGGACCTACACATGGGCCAGCGAAGCTGCCAAGCAGCCAAGAATTGGCATGCTGCTGCGCGATGCGCAGTAGGCAAAAGTTTTGCCTTGCAATGCTAGGCTGTCACTAACCATTCTGTCCAAGAATTTTCCAAAAATAAGAATTGGAAGTGTCTCCGCGACGCGCAGTAAAGTCCCAGATTTTGTTGCATCGTTTTTAAGTCAAATTTGAGTTTATTAAATTGTCTAACAAATGTAGGGGTCTTTTGGGTAATTTAGAGGTATATTATGGACGGTTATTAGACCTATTTAAATCCCTAACCTCACCAATTAAAGCAAAAACACTCAACTCAAAACAAAACACCTCCATTCACTCTCTCCAAAACTCCATTGTTGAAGTTTGGAAGCTCCAAGGAAGAAGATAGGTTTCTCAAGTTTTTCTCCATCAATATTGTGGGATTTTCATCACAATTAAGGTATGGTTATTCATCCTTGAAATCTCTTTCTTCAAGGAGTCAATTCCAATGAGTTTTAAAGATGATTAAAAACATGAATTGTCCAATTTCATAATCTAGCCATGGGTTTGCATAAAAGGTTTTGAATCAATGTTTTAGGATTGAATTGATGTAAATGCATTTTTGTAAGGCTATAATTCTAATGAACCCATGCAAACCATGCAACCCTTATTTTGACTATTTTATGGGTTAAGTGATCTTGTCTCTATACTTATGAATTGTAGTGTAGTTTTCTATGGGCTATTGAATGATGTAAGAATTGTATTCAATTGATGTATAATTTGTCTTAGATTGATAAATCTATATTGAATTGACTTAGATTCCTTGAGATTATAGTTTTTGTATTGAATTGATGTTCATGGTCATGGGTAAGGGCCTATTGGTATTGTAATGGATGAGTTAGCTATGGATTGATGTGGTGAGAATGGATTGGTGGTACGCTGCCCTAATTCTCTTTATTTTATATTAATTAGACTTCAATTATGTTGTGATTGGTATGGTCCACTTATTGTGGCAGTGCTATGTGCTTTACTTGCAATTAATGTGGCCTTGTCGGCGTTACTTTATGTATTATTATGATCATGGCCTTGTCGACATTACTTGAAGTATTATGATGATTTGTATAGTTGATTATGTGAAGTATGATCATATCTATGTACATGCTAGTACTGTGAAAGTTTGATATTGTTAGGTGATTATGTTAGACTATGATTAAGTGTTTATGTGTGTAGTGTTAGAATTGATGCATGATTGTTCCTACTTGACTATATGAGTCTATAATGGTTATATAGATGATGTTATAGTAATGTATAGGGTGACATAAATATGATAAGGGTCATTCCTAAGTGTTTCAAAGAATATTATGTTATATGTATTAAAGTAAAGTATGTTGTGTCTTGATTTGGTAGACTTGTGTCCCTTACTTGATGCATGTACATTATAAATTTGAACATCTTGACTTAGTAGGCTTAGGCACCTTTGTCTTGTATGTGTATGGATGAATGTTGAATGAAAGTCTAGGATCGGTAGACCTAAGATAATGACCTTCTAAGCATGACTATTATGTGGAACCTTCTATATAGAAAGAAAGTTAAGAATGAGCTATCCTTATAGACCATTGAATGGAAGCCCTAGTGGACCCATCTTTAGTAGGTGTATTATGACTAGGTAATGACTAAGAGATGGTAACTTTTCATATGCCCCTTTTTATTAAACTGACTCTATGAGAACAAACGCTAGCACCGAGTTAATATGTTATTATTTGTAGCTCTACTTAAGAAGGAGACTAGAGTACAATGTATCTTTACTTGAGAATGATACTAGAGTGCATAAAAGACCTTGATATTCCTTAAACATGTGCCTACATGGGATGTGTCCTAGTTCTACTCTTGGCAAGTAGAACACCCTCCATAGGAGTAGGTTTTTAACTCTGGATTCCGTGCCTAGCTATTATGGTCTATGTCGGTTATTGCCTATTCTCATCATGTGGGATACATGCTAGTGTTGTATAAGTACTATGAAGTTTAGGTAGTGGAACGGGACCCTATCTAGACATTGCACGATTAGGCTCTGAAGATGTTAGTGTGAGTACCCTAGGTCTTCTTAAAGACCATTATGTGAATGTCCATAAGTGATGAATATTTTCTAATGACTTAGTGAACATAATGATTTAGTAAAAGAATGTAAATGAAAAATGTACTTATCTATAGTAGCTTTAGGGATCGCTTAGGTAGGCTTGAAGAGGGTGTATGGGCGATCTCTTCATGTGTTACTTAGGTGAGTCTTACAGAATTCTAGGTAGGGAGTTTAACAAATAAAGTAAGATTGATCTTATCTTAGATAGTCTTAAGGATCATTTAGGTGTGCTTAGAGAGGGTTTATGGGCGGTCTCTCTTCGTCTCACTTAATTGAGTCATAGGATAACCTTTGGTGAGAGGGTTGCAAGCTAAAAGAGGTCATTGTGAATTTGAACTTAGTTCACTGTAAAGTGACATAGTTCACTGTAACATTCTTCAATATTTTATAAAATGTTTATGTGATATCTTATATGTTTCTAAGGTGTTAAATGTTGTTCTTATGCTTATACTATGATGTTTTAATCAAAAGGAGCATGTTTTATACAAATGTCTGTTTCTCATGATTTTATGCATTATGTCATACTTAGTATAAGTGTTTGTACTAATTCTATACATTTTGTCTATCTCTAAAGGTGTAGGTGTAGTGTTAATTCAAGTAAAGAGTTTGGTATGTCCTCACTATATTCGAGGACATATTTATGTTTAGATTTCCATATTGAAAGTATTGTAACAAACTTAGTTGTTTTCTATATGATGAAGAATGGGTCGTGTCCCAATATATTCGTATGTCTAAGATGGTGACTTTGAGACTTAGCCTTTCATTATGTTTTTCTATAAAAGAGATATTTTGAAGTATTATTATTTCGTGTGAAAAGTTTTAATTCCGCACTACTTTTCATACATGTATGCAATGAATGGTACGAAAGGGCAAGTACAAGACCTCCGAGAGGTCTAGTACGCCGTGTTTCAATTCGAGAATGCCCTAAATTCTAGGGGGTACTCTCGGGTCGTTACATTACTGTTTTAATCAACTAAACTTTACATGCATAGGTTGATAATTGGTAATTAGGATTTATTGATCACCAAAGTGGATATTTAAGAAACTAATTAGCCAGTACTACATATATAAAAAAACATAGGTTATTACCTGCTTACATAACTCAAAAATTAAAAGCTACATCTATCAAATAAAAGGCTGGCTATGCAGTAGCTCCAACAAAACAAAAACAAGCAACTCTACAGGTTATATCTTCATTTGTAACCTCATTCTTCTCAAAACCTTTAGTATTCCTATCCTTCAAATTAAATTGCCTGAATGAATTTTGTGTAGTCTAGTTCAATAGTTGAGCCTGGTGGCTTTCTCACAATGTTAAGACACTATTCAATCCTCTTTTCATCAATATAGGTGATGTATGGAATAGACATTGTACATTTTCTTCTAAAAAATGAGAGAGATAATTGATGTTGATATGATATAATTTCTTTATAAAGCAACTTGTAACAAGTCAAACATGTTGGATCTTGTATAAAAATGATATTCTTAACTTGGAATAAATGATACCAATCTTGAAAAAGACTTAGAATGCTTTTTATGTTGCTTTTAAGCCATAGAATATTTTCTAACTGATCAAGCCTGCTAGACGAGAGAATGAGTAGTATCTCATGTATTTTTTTATCATCCATGAAGCTTGTCTTGTATTATAAATTAGTATCCCATGCATTTCCCCTTTTGGTTGATTTTTTTATAAATGATTGATTTATGTTTTAAAAGTTATAGTTATAGCTATCCGACATTCTGTTACGAATTGACATCAAGTTATTTTTTAAACAGATGAAAAATGTGACGAAGATTAAACAAAGTCTTGTAGAAGAACTGTGGAGCTAGATGAATAGAAAGATTATATTTTTATTGTTGGTGTAGATCTAGAGAAGGTTTAACCTATATATGCAGCTATTTAATTTTCTAATTATTTAGTATTGTATAGACGTCGAACATTTCTTTTTTATAATATTTATGTCGAACATCAATGTTATTTAGATCTTATGTTGAATATATTTTTTTAGATATTGTGTTGAACTATATATATATACATATATATATACATATATATATATATATATATATATATATATATATATAAGTTTTCCAGTATGCTTTGGTTCATGGCAAACAAATTATGAAATTTTATATAAAATATTTATGGCTTGTGAAAAAAATGGAATTAAGATCCGGAACTGCTTGAGGAAAAAACTATATATATTTATTTAAAACTAAATTTGTGAAACAAGCATGGTCGTTAAATTGATTAAAATCAACGAAAGGAATTTAAACTTGGTTGGTAAAAGTAACGTAATCAATTAGAGAATCTGACCACTAAAAGTACTTGTAACGACTGTCACACCCCTTTTTCGCGGGCCCGGAGGCGAGAAGGGTTTTTCCAATTTAACTTACGTTATTGATTAAGAGATTATTTTATTTTTTCAGAGTCGCCACTTGGAATAGAGTTATGGTGTCCAAGTCACCTTTTTATTTTAATCCTTAACCAAAAGGAAATGACTCTTTATTTTGGTTTGCGGACCAGAAATTCAGGTAAGGAATTTTGTTGATCGAGGGTAAGGTATCAGGCATCCCTCGAGTCCCGTAGTTCTAGCACGGTCGCTTTTATTGACTTATACTAATTTTAAAATATTTTTGGATATATTATTTTTAGGCCATGAATTATTTGCATTTTTTATTGTTGAAATTTTATTTGGTCTCAAATCAGATGCATAACTGCATTCTTGACTTTGACATTTGGAGACATAACTGTCTTCATCTCTCAAGTTCATCACACCTAATAATTTTTATTTACACTTCTTGATTTAAATTAATGAAAGTTAGTTATTAAAATAATTTGGTCAAGGTGCGTAATCGCATTCTTGAGTTTTTAGTGTCTCAAAAAAGATGTGTAACCACATTCTTAATTGAAACAAATATTTATTAATATGCCTAAAACTAATCTAGTCATTAAAATAAATATTTTTCCTTTATAAATAAAACTAAATAATGTAAAATAAATATAAATGTTGAGGATACAATATGTAATTCTGGCATTATTTGTATAGCTTTTATTTATTTGTTAATGTTTTATATTTTTATTACTCTTAATGTTAATGTCAAAATTAAGCATTCACTTTTTACTACAATAAAACAATAACAAATTGTTAGAATAAATCTTATTTTTGTGTGATAACATAAAATAAAAATAATTTGTTTGATTTTTTTTTTTTTTAGCTTAGTTATATCTACTTTATCATTATTATTTAAATCAAGACAAGAAAATATGTTATGACCTATTCATTTTAAAATATCACAACTAACATTTTTTCTAAAAAATATTTTAATGTACTAACTCTGAAACCTTAATTAATTTTCTATATTCAATGAGATTCTACGTGACATTAACTACAAACTTATTCAGAGCATCAAAATTGTACAATAATAAATAACAACAAATGTATTTAATTTACATTTTTATTTCAATCGAATTCTGAATGAAACAAAACTATATAAGGAAAAATTCATAAAACTACATCAGATTTCATATATAAATTAAAAGAGATAAGTTAAAGTTGAATACCGCAAAATTCTTGACTGAACCTCGATTAGAACACCCACAAAACTTTTGTTTGGCGTATGGAGTGATATATATATTGTTTTTAGATAAAGTAGTGATGAAAAAATGGGAATGTGTTTTTGATTTTTTTTTTATTGCTGAAAATTTTCTGATTTAGGAGTGATTCCTCTCCTCTCTTTTTTTTCCATGTGCTTTTGCTGAATTTTTTTTTTCTCCTTTTACTTTTCTCATGTGTGTATATGTATAGTATGTAGGAGTGTATGTGGGTGGGTGGGTGAGTGGAGAGGATCATGTGAGAATGTGGGAAGTGATAGTGGGGTTGTGGGTAGATGTGATGATAATGGATAATATTCTTATAATTTAAATATATCAAAATTATAAATAATAAATATTAGTTATCTAGAACCAATTAAAAAACTAAATTGCTAATTAAAAATATAATTAAGAAACACTAGTTTGTTTATTACATTTAAATTATAAGAAGATATATTTTTGTAATTTTTCATTTTTTTTATCAATTTAAACTTACCTTAAAAGATGATTCTATTGGTGTTGTTTCTGAATCTATAAAAATAACTTAATAAAAATATGACAAAACTAAAATATCTAACTTAAACATAAAAGAAATATTTAAGGAATAAAAAAAATAGTATAAATCCTTATGTTCGGTCAAAAATTACGTGTCTACAGTTTGCCCCTCTTTGACAGGAAACACGAAGTGTTTTCAGACAAAGAAGTAGACAAAGCGACAAGTTTTGACCAAAATCTTATTTGAAGAAAATATGTGACCGAGCCCTTGTTTGGGACAGCCTACATATCCCGGGTTGTAAGGGAATCAGGTCACGTGTAGTTCAAGGAGATGAGGTGATAAATTGAAAGTTAAGTGAGGTTCCATCGAGACTCCAGATCGCGGCTCTTGTCCAATTTACATAAAAATGAAAGGTACTAGTCAAAAGAAAAATAAAAGTACAAGCTCATATCTATGCAACTTCTCTTGAATCTTCACTTGAATCTTGACTTTAAGGTATCACCTTGATTTTGGGGTGAGTATTTTAACCTTGAATTGGATTGTAGGCTGAACTTGCCACTTAGACGGAGCTTTTGACATTCTTCAAAAATGACAATTTGAAGATGCTCTTGAATGACTGCATGTTTTCTTGATCGGAAGCTGACTAGTAAAAGATGTGAGGAAGTCAGGTCGCAACATGCATTGAAGAAGCTGATTCTGACCATCTGGGATCGATCAATCTGAAAAAGAGTTGAGACTTTGTTCTTCAATTTCAGATCCATGTTTCGGTTGAGTAAACCTGAAAACCATCACAAACAAAAGAAATAAACAAAAATTTTGCCCCAGTTTTCACTGGAAAAATTTTGTGGGTTATTAGCAAATGTAAATATAAACTTAGACTAGGAAAAATTTATCCTAGGAGAAAAAAAATAACTGTTTCAAACTAGGAAATGTTTATCCTAGAAGAAAAATAAAATAACATCTTAGACTAGGAAATATTTATCCTAGGAGAAAGTTACCAAATCTCATTATCCAGGAGGGTCCTGCTAATCCCATTATGAGGGTCATGTTAAAACTACGTCCCATTATTCAGACGCTAATCCCATTGTTTAGGGGTCCTGTTACGCTAATTCTCATTGGTCCTGCTAATCTACTTCCCATTGTTTAGGAGGGTCCTGCTACGCTAATTCCCATTGTTTAGGAGGGTCCTGCTACTCTAGTTTCCATTATTTAAGAAGGTCGCTAATTCCCATTGTTTAGGAGGGTCCTGCTAATCTACTTCCCATTGTTTAGGAGGGTCCTGCTAAGCTAATTCCATTGTTTAGGGGGTCCTGCTACTCTAGTTCCCATTGTTTAGGAGGGTCCTGCTATGCTAATTCCCATTGTTTAGGAGGGTCCTGCTAATCTACTTCCCATTGTTTAGGAGGGTCCTGCTACGCTAATTCCCATTGTTTAGGAGGGTCCTGCTAATCTACTTCCCATTGTTTAGGAGGGTCCTGCTACGCTAATTCCCATTGTTTAGGGGGGTCCTGCTAATCTACTTCCCATTGTTTAGGAGGGTCCTGCTACGCTAATTTCCATTGTTTAGGAGGGTCCTGCTAATCTACTTCCCATTGTTTAGGAGGGTCCTGCTATTCTAGTTCCCATTGTTTAGGAGGGTCCTGCTACGCTAATTCCCATTGTTTAGGAGGGTCCTGCTATTCTACTTCCCATTGTTTAGGAGGGTCCTGCTATTCTAGTTCCCATTGTTTAGGAGGGTCCTGCTACTCTAATTCTCATTGTTTAGGAGGGTCCTGCTATTCTAGTTCCCATTGTTTAGGAGGGTCCTGCTACTCTGAATTATCAAATATAATTACCATAACATTTCAAATTTTAGTTTTAATTTTGTTATTTATTATTATTTTTTATTTTTTTTTTAAAATTGAAAGTTTTTATCCTAGAAAATAATAATAATAATAATAATAATAATAATAATAAAATAATAAAAATAACTGCCTCAAACTAAATAGTGTTTATTCTAGAACAGAGAAAATAAGTGAATAAATAAAATAATCATATTAATAACGGTCTCCGACTAGGAAGTGTTAATCCTAGAAGAAAATGAGAAATAAATGTCTCAGACTAGGAAATATTTATCTTAGGAGAATAAATACATGTAATTTTTAATTAGTATTTTTTTTTTTTTGCAATAATGTTTACAAAATTTGAGTCTTCAATTTTCATTTGTTATTTTATAATGGCGGTTGATTTGTGGCATTGGCTTTAAGGATAACTGTTCCTGTTGTTGCCATGTTTAAAACTACTTTAAGCTTGAAATAAACTGCTTTCATCTGCTATTCAGCTCACCTTGATAATCTTAAAATACATCTCTAGTTATTTAGAATTTCCAACTTCAAATTCATCATATTGTTTCCATCTTCTAACAATCATTGAGTCTTGTATTAAAATAAATTCTCAAATTTTGTCAATTGTTGACAAGTTACTATGAACGTCACTATTTCTTGAATCATGTCACATTTGATGTGCTTACCACACTTTGTTTTGAGTAGTTTAAGAAATGATAGCAATTTTGAAATCATTTTCTGCGTGCTTTAATGAAAACTAACTCAAGGAAGAAATACAAAAGGAATTGAGCTATACAAAATAATAAAAAATAAAATAAAAAAATAAAGAATTTTTTTTATTCCTTTTGAGGAAAATAAAAATGAAAATAAAAATAAAAAATAAAAATAAAAATAAAATAAAAAGAGAATCATTTCAGAGTGATGCTCAATTCTAATGATCATGACATGCATGTGAGATTAAATGGCTTGATCTGTCCAATGAATCTAAACTTTATCTTGGTCAAACTTTCAGCCTTTTGAAGTCATGCTTTTATAATCCAATCTTGTACTAGATTCATGCCTCACATTTGACTTGTGGTGCCTCAAAATGTTTTTCACCAACAATCTCACTCATTTTGTATCTCTCTCACTCATCATCGTCTTATAGTGCCCTGAGGGTTTTCACCAATAAGACTCTCTCATTTTTCACTTTCTCTCAAGACAATTGATGCCTTATAGTACTTTGAAGGATCTTCATCGATAAGATTCCCTCATTTTTACTCCTCATACGAAGGACATGAGTTTTTCTTATATGATAATCAACACAAAAAGCTTACTTGACTTGTCATTATTAAAAATTGATCAGAAGGTCTTTATTTGGATTGTAACGTGGCTTTTGGATAGGGTTACAAAGAAAGGATTGTCATAAAGACTCAAAGATAATGCGGTAACAGGGTTAAGACTTACAACTTTTGGAATCGACTCTATTTAGTATAAAATAATAATATTATTATTATTTTTTGCCCCAGTTTTTGTGATGAGGACCTTTCAGATTTCTTTTCTTGGTTGGACCGAACCTTATAATAAGGCTGCCTACGTATCTTTTCAAAGCAAGAATCAGGTCAAACGTAGTTCAGAAAGTCTGTTCTTTTGTTGTTATTGATTTTTTATTTTTTTTTCAATTTTTTTTTCTCGACTATTTTTTTAACTTCTATTTTCTTTTTTTTTTTTTTCTTTTTTTTTTTTTTTGAATTTGTGACTCTTTCTTCTCTTTTTTTTTACTTATTTTGATTCCAAAAGAGGGGTATGAAAAAGAATAAATTTAAGGCTCAAAAGGGGTAGCAAAGGATTACACGATGTTTGGATATTAGAATGAAATGCCTTCGTCATATCAATTATTAAAAATGTCAAATACAAGCATACTCTTTAAGATGTGAAGTGAAAATCAGACATTATCTCTTTGCAACGTATGCATTGTTGGATATGTATATATTTGTCAGCTTGAAATCTCCATCTGAGTAATAACTTCTTGAGAACAAATGACATATGTCAATTCTTTATGCATTTTTCCCTACTAAAGGATGTATCAAGGTGTTTAAGTCTTTTATTCATTTTCTTGAATATTCCTTTTTGAACTTATATGTCGTATACATTCCATGAGTAGATATATAAGATCTCACCAAATCATCTTGCATAGCATGTCACAAAAATTGAATTGAAAAGAGATGCATATGTGTAAAGCCAAATAAAACAGATCAAAACGACACAAGAAAAATATTATATTAAGATTAAAGGACTTAGTAATCAGACAACAAACTAAATTTCAGATTACAACTCTATAATAACCCAAATTATGACAAGACTCAACAAACAAACATATAAGAGAAATGATAGAAAAATCTAACTTACTAAAAAATAAGGAAAGATTGCATAGCAGAAATGATGACAAAATAGCTATCAATACTCTTTTTTTAGAGAAAAGAAGAGTGTATTCCCATCACCGAACTTGACTTTTTAGCCACTATTTTGCACGCTAGCCCTCATGAAAGCTTCAACAATTTTAATTGTTTTTTCTTGAGAATTTAAAGAATTTTCATATTCTTTATCATCACATATCATTTCGATGAAGTGTACATCATTATGCTCCGGTAGAGGATTCTTAGTAACACTTGGGGGGTCATCATTTTAAACCACAATCCTCTTTGTTTGAATCATCTCTTCCACCTTTCTTCTTAAATTCCGACAATCTTCATTACTGTTCCCTGGAGCATTAGAATGATATGCACACCGTATTGTAGGATTGAAACTTTCTGCATGTGGGTCCACATAATTTTGAGGAATCGGCTCTATCATCTTCAAATGTTTCAACTTATGAAATAAACTTGTGTAAGACTCTCCAATTGGTGTGAAATTATTTCTAGGCCTTTGATGTCCTCCAAATCCCTTTCTCGGACAGACATTATAGGGTGTTCGAAAATTTTGAGAAGATGGACGAACATTTTGATGTGTTTGGTCGATGTACATGTGGTTGTGCACCATAGACTGCATACTGAGGTGGGATCATAGAGTATTGTGTATCTTGCATCGGGATATAGTGATGGTATTGAGGTGGTGCAGATTGATAAAATAGACCCCTGGAATTTTTTGTGTGTCTGACACAACATTCACGACATCTTCCTTCAGTTTCTTTCCTCCAAGATTTCCTGATCCATTTTTAATCACCTGTGTTGTGGCTTTCAAGGCAGCTTGACTTACAATCTTTCCAGACTTGATGCCATTTTCCACCATTTCACCAATCTTAATAACTTCGGCAAATGTTTTGCCAACAACAGAAAGTAAATAATGAAAGTAGTCTGGTTCTTGCGCTTGGAGGAAAACATCAATCATTTCAGACTCTTTCATTGACGGCTTAACCCTCGAAGCTTGCTCCCTCCACCTTATAGCATATTCATGGAAATTTTCGATGGTCTTTTTCCTCATGTTGGCCAGTGAAGTACGATCTGGAACTATGTCAATGTTATATTGAAATTGTTGAACAAAACATTGAGCCAAATCATCCCATGTATGCCAGTTAGAAGTATCTTGATCTATGAACCATTCTGAGGCAATTTCCATCAAACTTTCCCCAAAATAAGCCATGAGCAATTCTTCTTTGTTTCCGGCCCCTCTCAGTTGATTACAATATCTCTTTAAATAAGCTAGAGGATCTCCATGTCCATCATACTTCTCAAATTTTGGAGTTTTAAAACCAATGGGTAGATGAACACGGGGAAACATGCATAAATCATTGAATGAGACACTTTTGTGACCTCCCAATCCTTGCATATCTCTTACACTCTGTTCCAAGCTCTTCATTTTTCTCATCATTTCTTCATTTTCCTCGTTCTTAACAGCTTTTTCAGCTTCAACAGGGGAACTATACTGATGAGTGTGTGGGTAAGAGCCTGGAATTTTAAAAGTCACTTCTGGGTATAATTTCGATCATGTTGAACTTTAGTGGAGGATCATTGTGCGGTTTCGGCTCCAATATAGGTTGCGAGATGCTATTAGTTGGCGCAGTAGACACGAAGAGTGGATTACTCATCATTGGTATACTCAAATGGCGGATCGTAGAAGTTCCAGCAACGTTGGATGTGTTAGTATAGGGACCGAACCCAGGTGGATAAATTGGATTATTTGTCGACACTTGGTTTGGGAGTGACATATTTGTATTTAGATAGTCACGAATTGAAGACGGTGGAGCTTGTCCACTCATCCAAGCTTCGTACATCTCTGTCATATGTTGTCTTAATACCCTTAACTCTTGTGTCGACTCTTGTTCTTGTGAGGCCATCTGATTTCGAACCTCATCATTGTCCGACTCATTCCCATCTTTTTGGACCATTTTCTTTTTTCCTTTTGATCTTGTATTGTAGGGATGAGATGCCAGCTTAACCACTAACCAACCACCTTAATTTAACTGTGTGCATGAATGATAAAGTTTGTTAGGGTTAGACATTTCTTAATTATTAATTTATTTATTTTTATTTTTATTTTTTTAAAAAAATGATTTGATAATGCATTGATCAAATATGTAACATGATTTGAGAGCATGAATAAAGATCATTGCATTTATTCTAAAACTTAATAAATAAGTTTTCTTTTTATTTTCATCTTTAAAATCCTTTATTTTTCTTTTGAATTACTAAAAGGAAAACTTATTATTAATAAAAAATTAAAGCTTTCTTGTTTTTTTTTTTTTGAATTTTTGAAAATATATATATTTTTAATAAAGATCACTGAACCCAAAGAGGATTGCCTACGTATCTCACTCGGGTGAGAATCAGGTGTGCGTAGTTCGTTCAGGTTCAACGGCTTAATTAAATTTTTTTATATATTAACACTTGTCTGAAAATGAAATATTTTGATTTTTTTTATTAATTATACAAAAGAAACTTAAATATATTTTTTAGTTGAATAGTGAAAAATCTTTTTTTTTAAGTATAATAACTCCTATAAGAAGAAATATTTTTTTTAAAAAAAATCAAAATTTTACTACACTAATCACACTAAATGAGTCAACTTCTAGAGACTTCCTAAATAGATGCACTTCCATATAGCACATAAAATGAGCTAAATTGTCAAGTAAGAGAGGGATACTTGTCCTAAGCGGACTCAACTCTTGTTTCAAGACTCACTAAGTCAAATGTAATTTATTCAAATGAGTGGAGTCTACTAGTGGTAACCAGGACCTGAAGAAGATAAGTGTCTAGACTGGCTTACTCAAGTGGACAACTCGAGTCAAGGAGGGGCAACTTATCGGTAGCAGCGCTATTCCGATTTTATTGCTTGTCCAACCTCGCCTAACATATGTGACTAAACATCCTTCACTAGGTGCCAAGACACTCCAGCTTTATCTCAAGGGAAAGTAGGATGCATAACTGCATTCCTGTGAATGTGTGCAAGTGTAGTCAGAGACTCATAAGGTGTGAGTAATTTTTATTTTTTATTTTTACTTTTAGAGAAGCTCAAAAATATAAATATAAAAAAAAAGAACAACAAGTAGCACATTAGGCCATCAAACAAAATATATCCACTCAAATAAAATAGTAAAATTAAGTAAAAGTCAATATACAAAGCTCGAATTCTGGTTAGTCCCCAGCGGAGTCGCCAGAGATGTCAAACCTCTTTTTCGCGGGCCCGGAGGCGAGAAGGATTTTTCCAATTTAAGTGACGTTATTGATTAAGGGATGATTTTATTTTTTCAGAGTCGCCACTTGGAATAGAGTTATGGTGTTCCAAGTCACCTTTTTATTTTAATCCTTAACCAAAAGGAAATGACTCTTTATTTTTGTTTGCGGACCAGAAATTCAGGTAAGGAATTCGGTTGACCGAGGGGAAGGTATCAGGCATCCCTCGAGTCCCGTGGTTCTAGCACGGTCGCTTTTATTGACTTATACTAATTTTAAAATATTTTTGGATATATTATTTTTAGGCCATGAATTGTTTGCATTTTTTATTGTTGAAATTTTATTTGGTCTCAAATCAGATGCATAACTGCATTCTTGACTTTGACATTTGGAGACATAACTGTCTTCATATCTCAAGTTCATCACACCTAATAATTTTTATTTACACTTCTTGATTTAAATTAATGAAAGTTAGTTATTAAAATAATTTGGTCAAGGTGCGTAATCGCATTCTTGAGTTTTTAGTGTCTCAAAAAAGATGTGTAACCACATTCTTAATTGAAACAAATTTTTCTTAATATGCCTAAAACTAATCTAGTCATTAAAATAAATATTTTTCCTTTATAAATAAAACTAAATAATGTAAAATAAATATAAATGTTGAGGATACAATATGTAATTCTGGCATTATTTGTATAGCTTTTATTTATATGTTAATGTTTTATATTTTTATTACTCTTAATGTTAATGTCAAAATTAAGCATTCACTTTTTACTACAATAAAACAATAACAAATTGTTAGAATAAATCTTATTTTTGTGTGATAACATAAAACAAAAATAATTTGTTTTATTTATTTATTTATTTATTAGCTTAGCTATATCTAATTTATCATTATTATTTAAATCAAGACAAGAAAATATGTTATGACCTATTCATTTTAAAATATCACAAATAACATTTTTTCTAAAAAACTTTTTAATGTACTAACTCTAAAACCTTAATTAATTTTCTATATTCAATGAGATTCTACGTGACATTAACTACAAACTTATTCAGAGCATCAAAATTGTACAATAATAAATAACAACAAATGTATATAATTTACATTTTTATTTCCATCGAATTCTGAATGAAACAAAACTATATAAGGAAAAATTCATAAAACTACATCAGATTTCATATATAAATTAAAAGAGATAAGTTAAAGTTGAATACCGCAAAATTCTTGACTGAACCTCGATTAGAATACCCACAAAACTTTTGTTTGGCGTATGGAGTGATATATATATATTGTGTTTAGATAAAGTAGTGATGAAAAAATGAGAATGTGTTTTTGATTTATTTTTTTTATTGCTGAAAATTTTCTGATTTTGGAGTGATTCCTCTCCTCTCTTTTTTTTCCATGTGTTTTTACTGAATTTTTTTTTTCTCCTTTTGCTTTTCTCATGTGTGTATATATATAGTATGTAGGAGTGTATGTGGGTGTGTGGGTGAGTGGAGAGGATCATGTGAGAATGTGGGAAGTGATAATGGGGTTGTGGGTAGATGTGATGATAATGGATAATATTCTTATAATTTAAATATATCAAAATTATAAATAATAAATATTAGCTATCTAGAACCAATTAAAAAACTAAATGGATAATTAAAAATATAATTAAGAAGCACTAGTTTATTTATTACATTTAAATTATAAGAAGATATATTTTTGTAATTTTTCATTTTTTTATCAATTTAAATAAAACTTACCTTAAAAGATGATTCTATTTATGTTGTTTCCGAATCTATAAAAATAACTTAATAAAAATAAGACAAAACTAAAATATCTAACTTAAACATAAAAGAAATATTGAAGGAATAAAAAAAATATTATAAACCCTTATGTTCGGTTAAAAATTACGTGTCTACAACGACTAGAAATTATGATTGTCGGTAAGTAATATCTAAGGACCGGCTATGCAATACGGTCGTTAACTTTTAACGACCGATGATGACCAATTTTTTTCCGGTCGTTATAGACCTTTCACGACTTGATATGGATTTGAAACACCGGATTTCCTTTCGTTAAAAGTCATTCTTCTTGTAGTGTTAATTACAACATTTGCATGTTTACCTCTTTTCTTGATGTCACCAATACTCTCTTAAGCCAATAACACATTTTCCGTAATACTTTTACCTTTCACAAAGTCCGATTGATTCTTTGAAATAATTCAGGGAAGTAGATTCTCCAACCTATCATGAATAATCTTAGAAATCACTTTGTCCGGATTATTAATTAGACTAATTGGTCTTAAATCAGAAAAAGTTTGCACATTTTCTCTTTTAGGCAATAAGACTAAATTGACTTTAGAAGTTTAAAACCTGAAGTTAATTTCTTCACCATCTTGACAACATCATTACAAATTATACTCCAACAAACCTGGTAAAACAATCTAGTGAAGCTATGAGTGCCACTAACACTATAACCATTAAGTTTAAGCATTATTAACCTCCTCATCTGATGACATATTGTTTTAACGTATTGGTGTAATCAATCATAATACAATCCTTCAAATTTTTCAGTAATGTAAACTTCCCATTGTCAGTTTTAGAAGTTAATTAATAATGATAAAACAGGATAGCTTTAGCAACAATCTTCTCTTGGCCCACAACCTATTGATGAGTCTGAGATTTCAATTGATTTAGGGCATGTTTTTCATAGTTTAAGTATCCTAATGCCTGATTTGTGATCCAAACTGATATTAATGTATTGATCTGTTGCTAGGATAACAAAAGTGAAATGAAAGAGCTACAAAGCTGAAGATCATCGACTTAACTCGGTGATTCACTGAGTGGCCTCTTCATACACCAAAAGTTACAGCCTACGATGAGACAAAATGGGTGACGTATAAGCCCTATCGGTGAAGAGAGGTTAGCCCGCCAAAATTTACAGAACATTCAATGAGGATGCAAGGAAATTGGCAATCCAAAGGAGCAAAGGGCGCATTGCGAAAAACATCAAAGACCCCAACATAGGCGATTAAAGTCATAATGCATATTAGATGAAAACTCGAGACAAGAAGGCGATGGACAGGGGTGATTGGAAAATCACCGACCCGTCGGCCAAGCACGACTTACCTCGCCAATTTTCCACAAAAGGCCAACTTTTGAATTTATATAAATTGATTTTTTGAAAAGGAAGAAGATATTAAAAAACATTGGAACACTCATATTCAGAAGAAAACAATGTTTTTGTTTAGTTTTGAAGGAATTTTCAAGTAGATTTCTAATTGGGTTTTGTAATTGAATCAACATTCAATCATATTAAGGGTTCGGAGATCAATACCGAACCATGGAAAATGTAATAGGTATTGAATTCTTACTGTTTATGATGAATAGATAAAATCTCCATACTTTGGGGTGTGACTATGTGAATAATTGTCTGATTTACCTGATGGGTGTTATAGAATATTGATATTATTGCGATTTTGATTGATGAATTGGAATGTTTATTTCAATCTTACTTAGGATCCGTTTGGCCATAGTTTCCCATATAATATTTGAGAAAATATTTGGCAAATAATGTTTGTCCATACAATTTGTCATTATTTTGCAAATATTTTTGGAAAATATCCCAAATTTCCAAATACTAGTTTTCTCTAGTATTTGGGTCAAATCTCATTATTTGGGATCTTTTGAAAATTGAAATTTTACCCCAAACTTTTATCTTTTACAAAAATACCCTTTATAGTAGTTGTTTGTGTTGTATTACATATTTTTGTTACGTGAATACCAATGTAATGATGAAATATTCAGTGAATATTAAATGATGATATGGTTATTGATGAAAAATTGGTTCATGATTTATGGAATGATGTTTGTTGCACTCACTCCAAACTACCACATTGCTCTAGTGTCATGGACACTTTTTGTTATTGTTGCAACGAACATCCAATTGACTTGTAATACAAACTTATAGTTAGTGTTGATAATTTTTAAAACTTTTGAGTATAAATCACATTTTCTAAAAAGGTGAAATATATTTCCCAAATACTATGGCCACACACATGGTGAAATTTCACCCAAATTTTCACTGAAATAATATTTTTCAAGAATATTTGGAAATCTATGGCTAAACGCTAACTTAGTGTTTTATGCTTGCTTGAGAGAGAGAGGTTAAAACCAAGGTTATAAATTGACATTTTCAGTTATTTGATTTATATGGGTTCAGCTCGAGAGAGTGAATCCAAAGCTTAATTTTACCTATCTATCTTGAGAGAGTAGATAAAGTGAGGTTTTGGGCTGTTTATAGTGTTATGCATTTTGAGGTTTGAGTTAAGTCACCTGAATCATAATAGTTGTTTGACACAAATCTATTATATCTAAGGTCCAACCTACCCGCTAAGATTTTGAATCTATTAGTTATTACCGAGCACCCATTTAGCAAAAATGATAGTTAATCGGTCATGCCCATGAGTATCTCTTAATTATTTGATTTCCCCTGTTGTTTGTGATTGTTTTAGTTATGTCACCCCATTTATTTATTTAAGCATTTCGGACAATTTCCATTCCTACAATTGATTAAATTGCATTTATAACTTCATAATTGATTTCAAACTTATACCGCTCCTTGAGGGTTCAACCCAACTCACATGTTGGGTTTTGTACTAGAATGTGATCGTCTACACCTAGTATGTGATAAGGTGTCTTTGAGCGTTAATCAAAATGGTGCCGCTTCCAGGAAGCGGTGTTTAGAATTCTCTTATCAAAGTTTAAATTGTGATTTCTTTGTGCTGTAGTTGAATCAAGTTATTTATTTTGTTGTGAGCTATTTGTGATAAGGTCACGGGATCAGTCCAAATGAAAGCACCGTGAACCAACTTTTTCACCATGATGATGGTGGTTATTTCTCTCATGCAAATGAAGTTCTAATGGGGCGGTGTAGGTGCTATTTTCCTACCACCGATTGGGGATCATGTATCATTCCATGTGACATACACAATTCTAAAACTATTACAAGCTAAAGGCCTATTTGGGGATTGGATCATGAGAATTGCCATAAGCATATTCAGAACTTTGCGGAGATATTTAATCTGTTCTCACTCAATGATGTTTCTATAGAATTAGTTCGTCTCTGGTTGTTTCCTTTTTATTTAATGGGGGAAGCAACCAAGTGGTTAGCAGGGCTACCGAGGGACTACATTATATCATATAGGAGGATCTTACCCAGGAATTCTTCGTGAGGTTCTTTCCACTCTCAAAGATGGTGAAATTGCGTGAAAACATCAAAAAATTCAAGCGAGTAGAAGGGGAGACGATTCATGTGACTTGGATGGAATTTCTAAAGTTGCTATTACAATGTCCTACTTATGGGGTTTCGGGAGATATGATACTTCAATATGTTTTATCGGAGTTTAGACTCAGTGAATAAAGATGTAGTCGACTATTTGGCCCGAGGAGGGATAATTTCACAAACTTTTGAATTAGCCTCGTCCCTTCTTGATGAAATGACATAGATCAATCAGTCATGGTACATTCATGAGGACCATGTTTCCCCCTTAAATTTTAGGATGACAAAAAGTAAAACTTGAAGAGGAGAAAGAGAGGGATGAGAATATTAGTAACATTATATACCAAATGTAGTTGTTACAAAAAAGTGCTCAAAAGGTTGGTGAACCCAAAGAAGTCAGAATAGTGTTTAGAGAAGCCCGTTCAAGCACCAATGTAACATCCATAAAATGAACTAAGGTGAAACTAGAGTCTAACATGTGTGTCATGAGTTTACAATGTCTTAAAATGGTTAAATATAGTGTTAGTAGGCAGTGTTTAAAGGTTGGAAGAGTATGGAGGTCAAACGTCCAAGAACGTCCAAGACGTTCGAAAGTTAGTCTTTAGACGTGATTGTGCATTCTAGTGTGCCTATGCATGTTTTTATGTGTTGTTTGGAGTTCAAATTTATAGGAGAGTTTCCTAACATCTATTTAGGGTGGAAATGTCCGGGCACGATTCCCCACCGACCACCTTAGGGGTCCTTGAGGAGGACTAAACCTTGGGCTACCAAGCTGCCTAAGGCAGCAACATTTTGTGCATTGGTGGAACTAGTCCGCGTCGCGGACCTGGTTCATCAAGAGCCAAATTTTTGTCCATGTCGCGACGCGGACTCTACTGTCTTGGAATTTATTTTCAAAAATCATGTGGGAATAGCTCCGCGTCGCGGACTTGTGTCCTGACAATAATTCCGAAAATTTAAGTTTAGTTTGATTTGTCTACAAAAGATTCGTTTGTACAAACATCTATGGTCAAAATCATCAATTTTTAAAGGGGATTTAGTGGATTTATTCTATAATAGGTATGGAAGTTTTCGACCTTGTCTAATTTTCCATTCAAGGAGCAAATTCAAAGGTGATTTCAAGTTATAATAATCTAGGGTTTTACTCAATCTCATGGGCTCTTTTATTAAATGTTTTAAAATGGGTTATAATGACAAATTAAAATTGTATGGGTTTTTCAGTTGATGATTCATAATGAAAATACTCTATGAACCCATGAATTCTCTCAATTCCTAAATTGTGCCATTATAAAATGGGATTGTTGATCATGAATGAATGGTAATAGATTATTCCTAAATTGATTTGGATTGTTGAATTGTATCCCTATTCATGCCTAATTGTAGTAGTTAAAGCTTTGTTGGTGACTTGTGCATGGCATTGAAGGGGTAAGTAATGACCTAATTACATGTTGAAGTAGAATTGTGCTTGAGCTATTGATCCACTTGAAAGGTGGAGGAGTTTAATTACTTTGTATTTTGTGATCATGGACTTGAAGGAATAATAAGAGGCATTGAAGTATTATCATGATATTGTATATATGAATATGAATCTAATGAAATTAATGTGATCGTATATAGAATATAACTGTGTTGTTTTTTATAATAGATTCTCAATTAACACTCATGAATGATGATGATAGAATGTGAAAGGTTTCTATAATGTAATTTTGAATCTTGGATTGGTAGACTTAGATGCCCGCTTCTTGATAAATGAAAGCTATGTTGAATTTGTTCTCTTGAAGTGGTAGGCTTAGGCATCCTTTTCTTGTATCATAAATATATCTTAGCTTAATGTCCTAATGTCTTCAATTGGTAGACCTAATGTTGGTAGCCTTTTTATAAATGAAATGAATGAATGAATGTCTAGAATTGGTAGACCTTATGTTGGTAGCCTTTCTATTAATGACTTATGAAGTATTCTACGATAAACCTTTGATTGGTATACGTAATGTTGGTGGCCTTCATGAGGAGTCTAGGTGCTAATGTGATGATAAACCTTGGATCGATAGACCTAATAGTGGTAGCCCTTCCTTGTGTGTGATGCTAAACCTTAAGCGGCAGGCCTAATAGTGGTGGCATCCTTCTTGTGCAAAATGATGAACCTAGATATGGTAGACCTAATGGTGTTGTCTCTCTCTAGGAAAAGTAATGAACTATATTTTAATATACCTTGAAATGGTAGGCCTATTGGTGGTGGCCCTTTCTTGGGAAAAGTACTTTGGGTCGGTCGGCCTAATGTTGGTGGACCTCTCATGTACACTAATGTAGTATAAATGAAACTACTCTATGGGAATGCAGTCCAAGCAGCAAGATGATGTAGTTATATTGAGGTTCTCCCAACGTTAGGCCGTTTCTCAATGAATTCCTTTCATATCCTATAACTATGTGCCCACATTAGGACCTAGATAATGGATCGACCTAATCTAGATGAATCGATATTCCTTCGGCAAGGAGACCACCTCTTTGAGGTGTGCGTCTTCATGACACCGGATTCCATGTTAAGCTCACATGGTCTATATCTGTTAAACGCTTATTCCCATCACGTGAGATGTGCACACTAGTTACTTGATAGGTACTACAAAGTGTCGATAGTAGTATGAGATTATATCTACACATTGCATGAGTAGGAATTGAATAGGCTAAAAGGAGTTTTCCAAATTTAAATGACTAAATGTATGAAATTCCTCTAAATGCATGAATGCATCATTAATGATATAAAGAAGGTTGACTCTTAAATGCTTAAGATGCATGGTATACTTGGATTGCATTATGAGTTAATTCCTTGTCATAACTTATTGAGTATGAATGGGCCTTGTCTAGGGTGACTTCAAAGGATCACTTTGGGTGAGTAGTAGTATGAGATGCTACTTGCGCATTGCATAAGTAGGACTTAGGAGTTGTCTTAGGTGATGGTCCTTGTGTGATGATATGTCTTATATAATCGTTATATCTTTTATGAATGAATAATGTTGAAGGTGGAAAGGTTGTATGGCAAGTTTATATATGGTGACCTCAAGGTGGTGCCTTGGTGTGGATGTTGGTATGGGACGCTATCCATACATTTCACAAGGTATAGCCTAAGGTTACTTGAATTGAAGATTAATATGAAGGTAATGGGTTATATGTTGAACATGTCTCTATTGTGATAAATGACTTGTATGTTTGTTGTGTTTGAATATTATGTCTCTTATACTTGTATTCATTAAGTTTTACCGAAATGGCATAAGAGCATGACTTTCAAATAAACGTCCGTTTTTTGCATGTTTTTGCATGACTATCATGCTTAGTACTTAATTGTGCTAAATCATTCTTATTCTACGTTTTACTACAAGTGGAGGTTCCGACAAGTGATTTTCTTACCCTATTTGAAGCTTGGATTGAGATCCTTCCAAGACTTGGTATGTCCTCATGTATTCGAGGACAAAAACTTTGTTTCATTTCTTCATGTAATTGATATTTAGTAGTCTTTTCAATTGTAAAGGATCATGTCCCGACTTATGTTTTGAGATTGTGTCTAAGATGGCAATGTGAGATATAGACTTTCACTTGCATCATAAATGTTTTTGAATGTTTCTAATCATATCTTTTAAAATAAAACCTTTTTATTCTGTGCTATTTCTGTTATCTATGCAATGAATGAGCTATGAGGCTTGTATATGGCCCCTTTGGGGTTAAGTACGTTGTGTCGCATCCGGGGCCTAGACTCGGGTCATGAAATGACCTAAGCTTGAGTTGAAAGTGCTCCCTGTTCATCTTTGATATGCATTCTTGGTGTCAAATAACACCTTGCCCATTATCATTGTAGCTGACTTGCTCGAGTGTCAAGTGACATTGCTTCTTGAGGTGTTGAGAAGGTACATCAAGTCTATAGGATGGACTATCAATGATATTGTAGGTATTCCACTCGACATTCACACTCACAAGACTCAACTTGATAGTGAGTGCAAGCCAAGTGTTGAATATCAAAGAAGGTTGAACTCACCAATGCAAGAAGTTGTAAAAAAGGGGATAATCAGTGTATAGACACATGTATGATTTACCCTATTGAGGATAGTAAATGGGTGAGTCTAGTGCAATGTGTACCCAAGGAAAGAGGCATCACGGTAGTCCCAAATGAAAAAGAGGAACTTGTTTCTATAAGGACGATAACCAGATGGAGAGTATGCATGGACTATCGGAAACTAAAATCCTGAACTATGAAAGATCATTTTCCCATGCCTTTTATGGATCAAATGCTTGATCGACTTTCAGAGCGCGGAGGGCATTGTTTCTTGGATGGTTATTCTAGGTATAACAAAATCTCTATTGCAATGGAAGACCAAGAGAAAACCATTTTCACTTGTCCCTATAGACTTTTCTCTTTGAAAATATTAGTTTTGGGTTGTGTAGTGACCTGAAGACGTTTCAACATTGCATGTTATCTATTTTTGCTGACATGGTAAAAGATTCAATGAAAGTTTTCATGGATGACTTCCTAGTAATGGGCTATTCTTTTGAAACATGTTTGGCACACCTTGGGGAGGTCCTTCAAAGATGTGTTGAAACAAATTAGGTCTTAAATAGGGAGAACTGCGAAGATTGAGGTAATTGAGAAGATACCACCACCATCTCTGTAAAAGGTATTCATAGTTTCTTGGGGAATGAGGGGTTTTATTGGAGATTCATCACAAACTTCTCAAAAATTGCACACCATTGTGCAAGCTATTATAGAAGGAAGTGAACTTTATAGTTGATGACGCATGTATGACAATCGTAAAGTGTTTGCAAGAGAAGTTCATCTCTACCCCGGTGATTAGTAGCCCAGATTGGCCTGAACCATTTGAGGTGATGTGTGACGCAAGTGGTACTATGTTGGGTGTTACGTTAGGGAAAAGCACGAAAACTATTCCATCAAATTTAATACGCAAGAAAAACATTGAATGGTGGTCAACATATCTACACTGTGTCACGACCCAAAAGCACCCCCTAGAAGATAGGGATATACTTGACCCTTTGGGGTCTCATACAAGCCCTTTAACTATCGTTCATCACATAATACATGAAAAGTAGTGCGGAATTTAAAACTTTTCACGAATAATTAAATAAAGGAAGTCTTTCAAAAATATTTAGAGAATCTCATCATCACAAGCCAACTTCAATACGCTACATAAAATCTTAGGGACACGGTCCTTTACATTAAAATAAATACAAAATAAGTCTTTCATAAGAAACTAAGAAAAGGACTATGCCCTCGAATATATGAGAACATACTTTGTCTTGAGAGGAACTATCCCAAGCTTCACCTTCAAACCTTCAAAAGCTTCCAACAACCAATACTTATAGAGTATAGAAAAGAATGGTGTTAGTAAAATAAGCATTCATGCCACTTAATTATACCATTCATGAAATTAGTAAAAAAACAACATAAGAAACATCAATTAAATTATTTTAACCAAAAAGGGACATTTACAGTGATCTTCCCATACTTACCAAACTTATCAGTGACCCATTCATTCATACAGATTTCACGCAAATACTCTTCTCCAATAGGACTCTTAGGTCATATTAAGTGCAATGTGAGAGTAGCATCCCATACTACTACTCCCACTTAGCGCTCCTAATGGATTCCCACAATTGAGCACTTTAAAATTATTTAACCAAAATCACAGTGAACCATAGAAACCATTACAGTGAGTTAAAAGGATTTACAGTGAACTAAAGACTCCAACAGTGGTGAATTTCCAAGGCATTGCCAATGAGGAAGTGAACTCATTTCCTTAGGATTTTCCCTACCTAAGGATTATCCTAAGACTCTTCAAGGTAAGACATGAATGAAACGTCTAAACACTTCCTTCAATACACACCCAAGCGATCCTCAAGACTACCCGATTTTGGCTTACTCACCTCGGGAGAACAAGTCAGTACTCAATCACAAGACATTAGAAAAACACACAACAAAACACCAAAGACTTCCCTTTCTGAATGCCTACTTAAGGCAATGAGTAGATGGCGTCCCATACCACCACCTACCCTAAGTAGTACACTCTTTTAGAAGGTTTGGCACCAAGTCTTACCTTTCGTAAGGTCCTACTTAGTGCAATGGATAGTTAGCGTCCCATACCACCACCTAACCTTAGTAGCACATTCTTTTAGAAGGCTTAGTTAATTGAATTCACATAAGTAGCACATGCTTTTAAAAGACTTATTACTTTGATTACTTTTGTGGGGGGGGGTAGCTTAACCGACAAACACCATGAGAGTTATACATGGAATCCCGATAGTAACCCCTATCGGATGAGGGATCCTCACTTTCCTAGAGTAAGGCCATACTTCTTAGCTTTTAGATGGCTATCCCAATAGCTACCTATACGGTCACATAGTTAAGGGATAAGGAGATTGCTACTAAGTAACTCATTCTCTACTAATGGGGAGTACTCATCTCAAGAGGTACATTGGAATACAACATCTCAACTCACGAAATGTAACCACCCCTTCTTCATATACTCTCGGTGCTAGTCATAACTCCCCACAGATTATCAACATTATAAACTACGGGTTAAGGATAACTAGTGAACACCACATCTCAACTCACGAAGGGTATTCATCCTACGACCTATCTTAGAAAGCTCTTAGGATGTAGTGAGGTTGCTACTAGACACTTCATCTCAACTCACAAAGAGTGTCCACCCCAAGACTCCCCTTTGACTCAACTTAGCATCATTCATTCAATTAAGTGTGTGTGTGTACATGTGACCACACCTTGCATATAAGCATCATTTCATTCATATCAACTTCTATACATGGTTTAGGCCTTCATTCATCCAATCACAAACTTTACATACTTCACATAATCATGTACTTCATTTAGACATAATCTAGGTCAAACATACAATTTAAGCTTCACAAAACACAATACAAGACCCATTTTCAATATCCATTCATTTCATATATTAGACCTTTAAAACCACATCCACAATACATACTAAGTAATATCAAGTTCATCAGGTAAACACCGCCACCAAGAAGGTGGACCATACCAATCAAGAGCAATCTATAATAAAAATTACACAATATAGGGAACTCACCATTTAACCAAGCCATCATCACCTATCATCATTTTCTCAATATTTCATCATAATAAGGTCCTTAGGGCAGTAGCTAAACCAACATAACAACACAAGAAAACCAAAGTTCATTCTCTACACAAACATGCTCATTTAACCCATTTCTTAAGCTAAAAGTTTGAGATATGCATAAACATGAGTTCATAAGGTATTTGACATTAAAATCATCAAATAATGCTACAATAAACACATTTCAATCATTAAAACAATTTTACAAGAAGACCCATGCTTAAAATCAAAGATAGAAGAAAGTAGAGTTTGTAAACCCTTTTTGAAATCTTTTAGAAAGGACTCCTTGAATTTAAGAGGGTTCAAGGATGGATACCATACCTCAAATGCAAGACAAACCCACTAATATTTTATGAAGAACACGCCCAAACAAGCCCTCCTAGCTCTTCTTGACTTCTACCTTTTGAAGAGACTTGAGAGAGAATTCTAAGGGAGAGGGGTTTTAGGAAATGAGGTCTAACATTAGGTCTTAGGGTTTATAACACTTTAATATACCTAATAAACCCTAAAATAAACGTCCTAGGGTCCTAAAAGACTTGGGGTGAATTTCCCAAACACCCCAAGACTTAATGGAATAGACAGCTTTTGGACAGGCTTCAATCGACGGTTCCCTACAGACGAGCCATTTGTCAACCGATGCCTCGTCAATGGGGTGCCGTTAGTTGGGACTGCAACTCTCAAACCTGCAGGCCCTCATGTCGAAACGACGGATGAGGACCAACGTACCGTCCGTCCATCAACGGTCAGTTGGTTGGGTCTCGTAGTTTGAGACTTAGCCCCATTTGAAGCCTGTCCATCCTGCCTTGCAGGTCCAATGGACGCCCATGGTCAACGGACCGTTGGTGGACCAACGGACCGTCCTTTGGGTCGTCGTTTGGTTGTTGTTTTGGCAGTTTGGTCCAAGTCTTGGGCCGTTATCTAGGGCCCCCTTGCGGGTCCTAGGTGGGGTCTTACCTGAGCGTTAAACCCCTAAACATGGTGGTGTAGGTATTAGGAACAGATCTTACAAGTTTCAAGTAAAACGAACACATAAAACTCACTCAAACCTCTAGACACACAAGTACTTTCTAAGGCACACCTTCCGAACGTCATGGATGTTCTTGGTCGTTTAACCTCCAAACTTAACCAAACTTCACACACTGCCTAAGACAACTAAAGTAACTCATTTTATCACAAAATTAACTCAAGAAACAACCATGAAGTTCTAGTTCACCTTAGTTTGTTTTATGGCGTTACATTCTCCCCCACTTGGAATAACATTCTTCCTCGAATGACACTAAAACACTAGTACCATCAAGGACTCACTTAGAATCACATAACACATTGAAATCTTTATCAAAACATTAAAAATCAAAGTACCAACTAACAAGGAGCATCATTTTACACTTTCAAACACTAGCAACATAAGCAACTTTTGCCTAACTTTACGAATTTCAAAACTCAACCTTAAACTTCTTTTATGGAGGAACTACATTCTCCAAATTAAACATGCTCATATACAACACTTTTGCACACATTGAAACTTCAATCAAGGCAAGGCAATTTTTTTTCAGAATGCAAAATTCTTACAGTGAATTGTTCACTGTATCACTGTCAGACATGCAGTTTATCCAAAATTCCTTCTTCGAGCAATTCATCAAGATAACATGATCATATGAACAATAAAACCACATAAACTCATTTCATAACACAAAAACAACAATCATAAATGGTTAAGACTTTTAAGACCTTCTAATCCAGATTAGTTATCCTTCCTAGCTCCCATCCCATAGGAAGGGTTCTTCTTGGGAGCATTAGGATATAGGGAAGATTGATTGACATCTTTCCCTCTTGCTTTGATTCAACGGCAGTCCCTCATCTTGTGGACTTTGCTACCACAACTAAAACAACCATCCATTCCGGCAAGACACTTACCCAAATGTTGCTTCCCACAAGTAGGTTACCTAGCCCTTTCAAAAGTGTGGCCACTACCTTGAGAATGTTGGTTTAAAGACCTATCCTTGTTCCCCATGGAGGAATCTTGGTTATAGAACCTCTTCTTAGGCTTTTGGTGACTAGAATCATCTGACCTAGGCCTCTTACCCTCTTGCCTTATCTCCATAATTTTTGGACTCCTCAATTTGTTGTGCATAAACCATGAGCCTAGAAATATCCATGTCATTAAGGAGCATTGCCGTACGACACTCTTTCTCCACCAAGGTAGACACTCCCATAACAAATTTGTTCTTACTAGACCTAGGGTTGGCTACCATGGTTGGGGCATACTTGGAAAGTTGGGTGAACTTAAGAGAGTACTCTTGCACACTCATTCCCCCTTGACGAAGGTCCATGAATTTAACCATCTTCTTCTCCCTTTACTCTAGGGGAAAAAAACTATCTAGGAAAGCCTCTTTGAATTCCTCCCAATCAACCGGACCTCTTTCTAAGGGTCTCTCACCCCTCCATTGCTCATACCAAACTTGAGAAACATCCTTAAGTTGTTGAGCGACTAGCTCCGCTTTCTCCCTAGGGGTCACACCCATAGCATCTACCAGTTTGAAAACCTCGTCTACGAAATCTTATGCATATTCATCCACCTTGGTGCCATGAAAAGTTGTAGGGTTCATCCTCATGAAATACCAAATTTAGAAGCGGGTGTACTAGCATTTGGTTGGGGTCTATTTCCTTGATTAGCTTGTGCAACAAAGTGATTGTTGACGGCATGAGCTGGAGCCGTCATGAGTTGGGTCAAGGTCATTAGGTCAGCCCTCAACTCCGAATTAGTCATATCACTATCAACAAAAGGAGCTTGAGGCGTAGGAGGCACTTGTGGCTCTTAAGGCTCTTCGGGTTCCGGAGGCACTTGAGATTCTTGAAGAGGAACCTCATCATTCTCTTCCCCTAAGCCAACAATAGGAACTTGGTCAACACGGGGAGGGATCCTCCAATTATCTACACCTCCCTCTTCCCTTTTAGTGGTTGATCTCCTTGTATTCATGTCCTATAAGCACAAAGAAAAGAGGTTGAGAAAAGACACCTTATATAACCCAACTCTAAGGCACGACATTAGAATAGAGAAGAAAGTGAAACTTCAAGAATCCTATAGCCTCTTGTCCATGGATATGTCGCGACTCGCACCAATGCCCAAGATACTACTAGATGTGTCTTGTGAGACTTTTAGACCTTAAACTATTTCCCAAAACCTTATGCTCTGATACCAAGTCTGTCACGACCCAAAAGCACCCCCTAGAAGCTAGGGATAACTCTCGGATAGTGACTAGGTGTACTTGACCCTTTGGGTTCTCATACAAGCCCTTTAACTATCCTTCGTCACATAAGACATGAAAAGTAATGCGGAATTTAAAACCTTCACAAATAATTAAATAAAGGAAGTCATTCATAATTACTTAGAGAATCTCATCGTCACTAGCCAACTTAAAGATGCTACATAAAATCTTAGGGACACGACCCTTTACATTAAAATAAATACATAATAAGTCTCTAATAAGAAAATGAGAAAAGGACTATGCCCTCGAATATATGAGGACATACTTTGTATTGAGAGGAACTATCCCAAGCTTCACCTTCAAACCTTCAAAATTTTCCAACAACCTATACTTATAGAGTATAGAAAAGTATGCGGTTAGTACAATAATGTACTAAGTATGGCATATGCAAAAATCATGTAAAAAGGGTCGTTTTAGTAAAATAATCTTTCATGCGATTTGATTATACCATTCATGAACTTAGAAGCAAAACAACATAAGAAACATCATTTAACACTTAAAGAAGGATTTCCATAATTTTAACCAAAAAGGGACATTTACAGTGAACTTCCCAAACTTAACAGTGACCCATTCATTCATACGGATTTCACGTAAATAATCATCTCCAATAGGACTCTTAGGTTACACTAAGTGCAATCTGATAGTAGCATCCCATACTACTACTCCAACTTAGCGATCCTAATGGATTCCCACGAATTGAGCACTTTAAATTTATTTAACCAAAATCATAGTGAACCATAGAAACCATTACAGTGAGTTAAAACGATTTACAGTGAACTAGAGACTCCAACAATGGTGAATTTCCAAGGCATTGCCAATGAGGAAGTGAACTCATTTTCGTAGGAGTTTCCCTACCTAAGGATTATCCTAAGACTCTCCAACGTAAGACATGAAGGAAACGACTAAACACTTCCTTCAATACGCACCCAAGCGATCCGCAAGACTACCCAATTTTGGCTTACTCACCTCGGGAGAACAAGTCACCACTCAATCACAAGACATTAGAAAAAAACCTAACAAAACACCAAATACTTCCCTTTGGGAATGCCTATATAGTGCAATGAGTAGATCGCATCCCATACCACCACCTACCCTAAATAGTACACTCTTTTAGAAGGTTTGGCACCAAGTCTTCCCTTTCGTAAGGTCCTACTTAGTGCAATGGATAGGTAGCGTCCCATACCACCACCTACCCTAAGTAGAACATTCTTTTAGAAGACTTAGTTCATTCAATTCACATAAGTAGCACATGCTTTTATAAGACTTATTACTTCCATAAATTTTGTGGGGGGGTTAGCTTAACAGACAAAGACCATGAGAGCTAGACATGGAATCCTGATATTAACCCCTATTGAATGAGTGATCTTCACTTACCTAGAGTAGGGTCATACTATTTAGATTTTGCATGGCTTTGCCAATAGCTACACCTATGTGGGCACACAATTAAGGTATAAGGAGATTTCTACTATGTAACGCATTCTCTACTAACGAGGATTACTCATCTCAAGAGGTACATTGTAATATAACATCTCAACTCATGAAACGTAACCACCCTTTCTTCATATCCTCTCGGTTCTAGGCATAACTCTGCACGGATTCTCAACATTATAAGCTATAGGTTAAGGATAACTAGTGAATACCACATCTCAACTTATGAAGGGTATTCATCCTCCGACCTATCTTAGAAGGATCTTAGTATGTAGTGAGGTTGCTACTAGACACTTCATCTCAACTCACGAACAGTGTCCACCCCAAGATTCCCCTTTTGACTTAACTTAGCATAATTCATTCAATTAAGTGTGTGTGTGTACATGTGAGCACACCTTGCATATAAGCATCATTTCATTCATATCAACTTCTAGACATGGTTTAGACCTTCATTCATCCAATCACAAACTTTACATACTTCACATAATCATGTACTTCATTTAGACATAATCTAGGTCAAATGTACAATTTAAGCTTCACAAAACACAATACAAGACCCATTTTCAATATCCATTCATTTCATATATTAGACCTTAAAAACCACATCCACAATACATACTAAGTAATATGAAGTTCATCAAGTAAACACCGCCACTAAGAAGGTGGACCATACCACTCAACAGAAATCTATAATAAGAATTACACATTATAAGCAACTCACCATTTAACCAAGCCATCATCACCTATCATCATTTTCTCAATATTTCATCATAATAAGTTCCTAAGGGCAGTAGCTAAACCAACATAACAACAAAAGAAAACCAAAGTTCATTCTCTACACAAACATGCTCATTTAACCCATTTCTTAAGCTTAAAGTTTGAGATATGCATAAACATGAGTTCATAAGGTTTTTGACATTAAAATCATCAATTAATGGTAGAATAAACACATTTGAATCATTAAAACCCTTTTTACAAGAAAACCCATGCTTAAAATCAAAGATAGAAGAAAGTAGAGTTTGAAAACCCTTTTTGAAATCTTTTAGAAAGGACTCCTTGAATGGAACAGGGTTCAAGGATGGATAGCATACCTCAAATGCAACACAAACCCACTGATTTTTGATGAAGAACACGCCCAAACAAGCCTTCCTAGCTCTTCTTGACTTCTTGCTTCCAATGAGACTTGAGAGAGAATTCTATGGAAAAGGGGTGTTGGGGTTTTAGGAAATGAGGTCTAACATTAGGTCTTAGGGTTTATAACACTTTTATATACCTAATAAACCCTAAACGAAATGTCCTAGGGTCCTAAAAGACTTGGGGTGAATTTCCCAAACACCCCAATACTTAACAGGAAAAGACAGCTTTTGGACAGGCTTTAATCTACGGTTCCCTACAGACGGTCTATTTTTCAACCGACGCCCCGTCAATGGGGTGCCGTTGGTTGGTAATTCAACTCTCAAACCTACAGGCCCTCATGACCAAACAACGGATGGGGACCGACGGACCGTCTGTCCATCAATAGTCCGTTGGTTGGGTCTCGTGGTTTGAGACTTAGCCCCATTTGGAGCCTGGCCATCCTGCCATGCAGGTCCAATCGACGCCCATGGTCGACTGACCGTTGGTGTACCAATGGACCATCCTTTGGGTTGTCATTTTTTCACTATTTTGGTAGTTTGGTCCAAGTCTTGGGCCCTTCTCTAGGGGACCCTTGCGGGTCCTAGGTAGGGTCTTACCCAAACGTTACACCCCTAGACATAGTTGTCTAGGTCTTAGGAACATATAATACAAGTTTCAAGCAAATTGAACACGTAAAACTCACTCAAACACCTCTAGACACACAAGTACTTTCTAAGGAACACCTTCCGAACGTCATGGACGTTCTTGGTCGTTTGACCTCCAAACTTCACACACTGCCTAAGAAGACTAATGTAACTCATTATGTCACAAAATTAACTCAAGAAACAACCACGAAGCTCTAGTTCCCCTTAGTTCATTTTAGGGCATTACACATTATTACTAAGCAAGAATTACTTGTGGTGTTATATGCATACAAGAATTTTGGGCATACTTTCTAGGTATTAAAGTGGTATTTAATACTGCTTAGGCAGCTCTGCGGTACTCAATGGAAATTAAGGATGCTATACCAAGGTTGGTAAGATGAGTTCTATTATTGCAAGAATTCATTTTTGAAGTCAAGGATAGAAGAGGTTGGAAAAATTAGGTGGCCGATCACCTATCTAGGTTTAAGGGAAAGGAGAAAGATGAGATTGAGTTAGACATAAATGACTCATTCCTAGATGAGAAGGTATTCATGGCCACTCTTATGCAAACTCCATGGTGTGCTGATTTTCCTAACCATGGAGTGTAGACTAATGACGGGAGACCTGAACTTCTATAAGCAAAAAGGGTTTTTATTCGATGTCAAGAGATATTTCTTGGATGAACCATATTTAATCAGAGAATTTTCAGACCATAATATTCAGCGATGTGTTGCGGAAGATGAAGTCAATGAAATTCTGAATGCTTGTCATGCTTCGCCGGTTGGTGGTCATTGTCGCAGTTTGCGAACGACCACTAAAATACTTCGAAGTGGATAATACTAGGCATCCCTATACGAATATGACAATGAATTTTTCAAGAGATGTATAAAATTCCAAAATCAAGGTGGAGTATCTAGAAGGCATGACTCACCTCTTAATCCTATTCTAGAAGTTGAATTGTTTGATGTATCGGGTGTAGATTTCATTGACCCATTTGTGAGCTTGTTTGGAAATCAGTATATTTTGGTGGCTGGGATTATGTTTCTAAATGGGTGGAAGCTTTAACATTACCTTATAATGAAGGGAAGAGTGTTGTTCAATTCTTAAAGAGCTACAGCATTGGAAGATTTGGCATCCCACATGCCAATATTAGTGATGGAGGCTCACATTTTCGCAACCGACTATTTGCATCCTTTTTTAATTAAATATATAGTAAAAAATAAATTGGTGACACCATATCATCCACAAAGGAGTGTCCAAGTTAAGGATTCGAATTGAGAGATTAAGAGTATCTTGGCTAAAACTGTAAATGCAAATAAGACAGATTAGTATCAAAAACTAGATGATTCCCTTTGGACAAGTTGGTGTTGATGTTCTAGGATTATATCTAGGGCTATTATCAGGAGTTTTTTCTTTCGAAGTTCCTGCTTTATTTGTATTTATTTCTAATTTTTTCAATTTATTTGTTTGTTCTAAGATTTCTGTATATGTTTCACTTATATCACTTATTTCTGAATTTTCTGAATTTTTGTCAGAGTCATTATTTATTTCATTTATTTCAATATTTTCATTTTCATTTAAAATTTGTTTCATTTCATTTATTTCATTGGCTAATTCTACTTCTTTTTGTAGTTGTTTTTCTTTCTGTCTGTTTTCATATAACAATTTTAAATAGGCTAATTCTTTTTCTAATTCTTCTATTTTATTATTTTTTGTTTCTTCAAGTTTCTTTATTTCTTGCTTGGCTTGTATTTTAATTTGTTCAATTTCTTTAGTTTTATCTATATCTTCATTTTCTTTTGTTATACTTATCATTGCTGTTAAACTATCTTCTAATTTTGCAGTTTCTTTTTCTAACATTAAATATAGTCTATCTCCTATTTTTTTATATCGTCTTCCCAAATTGGAAAATACTATTTTTATTTTTAGTCCTTCATAGTTTTCAAAAGATTTTTCATCTACTGCATATTCTTCTTTATTCATTATATTCATTGTTGTGATATATATCATGTTGTATTTTATATTCTAAACAGTCTATTTTTAATTTTAATTCAAATATTTGTTTCTTTTGTATTAATATCGATTTATTACATACGCCTGCAAATATATTTTCTATCATTCTTTCTTTTCTAAATTCATATTCATATCTTAATTCATTTATTTTTTCTATCAATTGTTGTTTATATATTCTTTTATCCATATTAAGAAAATATTTGTTCATAATATTCTTTCTTAATTATATTCAATCTCTGCATTTCCCTAGCATTTGTTTCTATATATTCTAAATATTCTTCTTCTCGAAGATATATATATCTATTAACATTTTCAATTAGAAGTTTTTCTTCTAGATCGATTTTTTCTTTAGTTTCTTTCCATAACCTCAAAAATCTATAATTAATCATTGATCTCTATATAGTTCTAAATCATCAAATAAATATTCTAGATCATTATCATCATAAATAATCAGCTCAGACCAACCTACAGTTGTTGCTTCAATTATCTCATAAGTTAATAATTTATCATAGATTATTCTACGTGAATCAGCATCAATATCTTTCAATATATAAAACAATAACAGCATATAATCATTATCATTATCTAACAAGTTTGTAGGCATATTTATCATTCTTTTTCACTAAAAATTTTATTCCTTCCAACCTTTTCACAGTTTATACTTATTCATTATGAATAATAACAGTATAATATTCATCTCGTCTAGTCACTACTATGGCCTTCTTCTTTAATCAGTTACCCTAACAGCGCCTCAACACTGTGTACTCCCCTAAACGGCCTCCTTGCCTACCGGTTTCCACCTTAGGATGGCATAGTCCGGGCTTACCTACTCGCAGAATATCTCCATAGCAAACCTTCTAGAGATGACTATTATAACATTATTCATTCATAATAAATATTTATAATCAAGAAAAGATTATCAGGAATAAACTAATTTAGCTACTCATAAATGATTTAGAGTATACCTGTTCTTGTAGATTACTGGTAGTTGCTTTGTTTTCCATAGCTGTTCTATTCTTATCTTTACTTGCTAATTTGTTTAACTAGCTCTGATACCAAGTAAGGGGGAAGCGGAATGTAGAGAGATTAAAGAGAGATGTAGGGGAAGCTGATGATTTTATTACTGAGGGAAAGCCCTCTATTTATAATACAAACTACACAATTGGCCAAAAACAGTGGCCGACACATAACTTTACACTTGGCCTTATATAACTCGGCCGACACAACACGACAAACAACTTTACTTTACATAATGGCCTAACTTTTATTATATGGCCGACAAACTTTTGACTCATATAAAACAACAAATGGCCTTTATAATATGGCCGACAAACTTTACAAACTTTTGACAAATATACATAAAAACAAAATACTAACTGATCATCATGTTATCTTCTTCTTCGCTTATCTTCTTTGCTTATTCCAAACTTACATCTGGAATTATATTTTCTTCACCGTTACATTTTGAACAATGATGATCTGGATATCTGTGTCCAACTAATTTACAATATCTCGTTAATAATTCATCTGAAATAAACTTTTTCTTCAATGCTCTAGTAGTAGGTTGTTCTTCTGGTTTTAATAAAGATAAAATCCATTGCTGAACTTCATCCATATCTGTTTTTCGTAATTCCTTCGAATTTGCGTATATCATTACTTGATCTCTTGCGTAATAACTCCATATAGCATTTCCATTTAAATAATTGTTTGCTAACTCTTGTATGATAGTTGATATGCCAATTATTCTTTTATTAGCATAAAAACTAGGTATATCATTTTTTCGTATCTCTTCTTGTTTCTCAATCTCCTCTGGTATGATCATATCTTTTGTTAATCCTATTTTTATAACTTGGATGGGAGATTTTATTTCTTCGTAGAGTATCTCTGCTGGTGCCGTATAGAACTTAATGAAAAATAAATTTCCTTTTGTAATTCTTTTGAATGTAGTAAATGCTTTATGTAATTCAGGTATTCCAGTAATTTCTTCGCCATCAAACGTATATACGGTACTCAAAAGTCCATAACTATAACATGTTTTAACCAGATTTGCACTGGTTTTGGGTTGTGCAATAAGTTTATTATAACCTTGTAGTTTCTGAGTTATATAGTTCTCATTGGTGTTTTTCGTTTGAGTAGATCTGGGGTTTAGGTTTAAAAAGGCTTGAATTTTATATATATTGTCAATGTATGACTGGGTAATATAATTATATCTCTTTTTATCATTCTGAATACTGGCTGCGTATGTGGAGGTTTGAGGGTTTGGGGTACTTTGTTGGAATTTAGGTATAAACGTTTTGGTAAATAGGCTATTTAAGTTTGTATTTTTTGGCATAGCTTTTTCCATAATTCCTGTGCTTGTACCTGCAATACCTGCAACTAATACATAAGCAGAATGTAGAGAGATTGAAGAGAGATGTAGGGGAAGCTGATGATTTTATTACTGAGGGAAAGCCCTCTATTTATAATACAAACTACACAATTGGCCAAAAACAGTGGCCGACACATAACTTTACACTTGGCCTTATATAACTCGGCCGACACAACACGACAAACAACTTTACTTTACATAATGGCTTAACTTTTATTATATGGCCGACAAACTTTTGACTCATATAAAACGACAAATGACCTTTATAATATGGCCGACAAACTTTACAAACTTTTGACAAATATACATAAAAACAAAATACTAACTGATCATCATGTTATCTTCTTCTTCGCTTATCTTCTTTGCTTATTCCAAACTTACATCTGGAATTATATTTTCTTCACCGTTACATTTTGAACAATGATGATCTGGATATCTGTGTCCAACTAATTTACAATATCTCGTTAATAATTCATCTGAAATAAACTTTTTCTTCAATGCTCTAGTAGTAGGTTGTTCTTCTGGTTTTAATAAAGATAAAATCCATTGCTGAACTTCATCCATATCTGTTTTTCGTAATTCCTTCGAATTTGCGTATATCATTACTTGATCTCTTGCGTAATAACTCCATATAGCATTTCCATTTAAATAATTGTTTGCTAACTCTTGTATGATAGTTGATATGCCAATTATTCTTTTGTTAGCATAAAAACTAGGTATATCATTTTTTCGTATCTCTTCTTGTTTCTCAATCTCCTCTGGTATGATCATATCTTTTGTTAATCCTATTTTTATAACTTGGATGGGAGATTTTATTTCTTCGTAGAGTATCTCTGCTGGTGCCGTATAGAACTTAATGAAAAATAAATTTCCTTTTGTAATTCTTTTGAATGTAGTAAATGCTTTATGTAATTCAGGTATTCCAGTAATTTCTTCGCCATCAAACGTATATACGGTACTCAAAAGTCCATAATTATAACATGTTTTAACTAGATTTGCACTGGTTTTGGGTTGTGCAATAAGTTTATTATAACCTTGTAGTTTCTGAGTTATATAGTTCTCATTGGTGTTTTTCGTTTGAGTAGATCTGGGGTTTAGGTTTAAAAAGGCTTGAATTTTATATATATTGTCAATGTATGACTGGGTAATATAATTATATCTCTTTTTATCATTCTGAATACTGGCTGCGTATGTGGAGGTTTGAGGGTTTGGGGTACTTTGTTGGAATTTAGGTATAAACGTTTTGGTAAATAGGCTATTTAAGTTTGTATTTTTTGGCATAGCTTTTTCCATAATTCCTGTGCTTGTACCTCCAATACCTGCAACTAATACATTTTTGTTATATTGAGTTTTTAGGTGTTTCTCATCGTCACCTTTTAGCTCTGGCTGTTTACCGTCTGCCGAACGACGTATCTCCGCATATTTTGAGTCATGCTGCTGACTGTTAGCTGTTTCTTTAAGTATATGTACTTCTTTTTCTATCTTTTCTATCTTCTGACAAAGATTTGTCATCATAGATAGAATCTCTTTCAGTGTATCTTTCTCGGGAGAGATAATCTGCAATAATATTTTTGTCAGTAGTAATTACTTCAATTGTAAATGTAAAGTTCAATATATTTAATACTAATCGCCGTATTTCCTTTGTTGTTACCGAATCATCTATTTTTTTTGTTATCCACCATTTTACCTGCGTGTTATCTGTTCTCACAATAAACTTATTATATACGATATATGGTTCAAACGCTAATAAACATTTATATAATGCTAATAATTCTTTTCGATTAATTTCCCATCGTATTTGTGGTTCTGTGTAAGACCCTGAATAATATCTACAATGATATTCTATATGTTCATTTTTGTATTTATATTTTAATATTCCACCATAACTATGGTCACTAGAATCTGTTTCTACTATATAAATAAATTCTTTACTTTCATCAGGAAAATAAAGCTTTGGTAGCTGTTTACATAATTTCTTAATATTTCTTATATTTTCCTTGTCTTTATTATCAAAATGATATTCAATGTCTTTTTTGAGTTTTTTATGTAATGGTCTTAAGTATTCTGCTAATTTTGGTATATATTCTCGTACTTGGTTTACTAGTCCTAAAAAGGATTGTAATTTCTTTTTTGTATCTATATTTTCATCTAGATTGATTATTTTCTATACTATATGCGTTTGCATTTTTATACCATTTTTGTCTATTTGAATTCCTAAAAATTCTATTTGGGATTTCATAATTTCCGATTTCTTTCTACTTAGACTTATACCTGATTGTTTAATTATATGTATGAATTTTTCTAGTAATTTTATATGTTCATCCTGTGTTCTAGAGTATAATAAGATGTCATCTATATAAACAATACAGTTTTCTAATTGATTAAAATAACTATCCATAAAATGTTGATATCTACCTGGTGCATTTTTGTATCCAAATGGTAAAACATTCCATTCATAGTATCCTTGCGGTACTGTAAATGCAGTTAATTGTTTTGATTTATCTTCTAGTTTTAGGTGATAAAATCCTGATTTACAATCAAATTTACTAAAATAGTTATATCCTTGTACTTCTCTTATTTTTAATATCTTATTTGGTATAGGATAATTGTAAGTTTTAGTTTTGGCATTTAGATTACGATAATCTATTACCATTCTACTTTTTCCTCTTTTTTGTTCATTATGATTATTTACTATAAATGCTGGACTACTATGTTTACTATTAGTCTCCTGTATATAATTATTTTTTAATAATTCTTCTATATGAATTTTAAATTCATTTAGATTATCAAAATTATATTTTAATGGCTTTTGTATTATTAGACTATTTTCGTCTATTAATTCTATTTTTATAGTTGTTTTATGTTTTTCCCATCCTTTTAAGGGGTTATCACTATATAAAAGTTCCAATTGTTCATTTATTAATTTAATTTTATCTATCGTAAATATAATAATTTCAAATTGATTAATTTCTTTTTTATTTATATTTTCCATTTCTTGATTTATCGTTTCACTTCCTTTGATCCATTCTTTTGGTTTTCTTTGTTTATTAGTAACTCTTTTTGCTCCTACTTTGTATCCACATGGTGTAGTAAACCACCAATGTGTTTTAGTTATTATGTGTGGGTATAATCTTTCTAAAAAAGGCATTCCTAATAACATATCTTTTGTTTTGCAATCAAAACTATACATATCTTCTATTATTAGAATTTTATCCCATATCTGTATTTTTATATTTTTGGCTCTATAAGTAATCATACTACTTTCATTATTAAATCCAGTCACTACCATGGGTGTTTTTAATTTTTCCCATTTTTCTTCTGGTAAACAATTATATTTACATATATTAGTTTCAGCTCCTGTATCTATCATAGGTGTGTAATATCGATTGTAATATCCTTCTATGATAATTTTTGCAAGTATATAAATTTTCATTCTTTACATTATATTATTCTTTTTATAATTATTTTCTTATTTTGGCAAGTTATAGTTAATTGCTCTTTTTCTATTTTATATGGGGTAAATTGATCTAACCAATTTATACCTGTAACGACCTGCTTAGTCGTTTTGAGCAGCAGATTTTATTTCTGGAAAACTGTCTGAGACGACGTATCCAACGACGGACCGTCATGGGCACGACGGACCGTCGAGGGTGTCTCGTTCCAAACACTTGGAATTCTTATATTTGAGTGCTGAAATCGATTCTCCGAAGTCTGTGACGGACCTGCAGGACGGACCGTCACAGACATGACGGACCGTTGTGAGTTTCCGTTTCAAAACACTTCAACTCTTGAGAATTGGGTACTGAGAGCAATTCTCTGAAGTCTGTGACGGACATGCAGGATGGACCGTCACAGACATGACGGACCGTTGTGAGTTTCCATTTCAAAACACTTCAACTCTTGAGAATTGGGTACTGAGAGCAATTCTCTGAAGTCTGTGACGGACATGCAGGACGGACCGTCACAGACATGACGGACCGTTGTGAGGTTCCGTTTCAAAACACTTCAACTCTTGAGAATTGGGTACTGAGAGCAATTCTCTGTCCGTCGTGACGGAAGTGCAGGACGAACCGTCGTAGGCACGACGGACCGTCACAGGTTGCGTAATCCCAGTCTGGGTCAAATTTCTGGGTAAGTTTTAAAGGGGAGTTTTGGACTATTCTTGCTATAATTATAAATTTCGTGGGTCAATGTTAAAAACTCAATTTCTTGGGGGTGTGAAGGAGATAACCTTGAGTTACTTATTGGGTTATTTCCTCATCTTTTATACCTAATTTTATGCTAAATTAGGGAAAAGAGAGAGAGTTTGGAAGAAGAAAAATAGAGAGAAGAAGGAGAGAAAGAAACGATCTATAGAGAGAGACAACCAAAGAGGAACAAAAAGCTTGGAGAGATTGCTTGCTTGATCAAGAATCCTTGGTGAAGGTAGGTTATGGTTTGATACTATTCGTAGTAAACTCTTAATAGTGAATGATATGTATTGGTAGTATTGTAAACCCTTCTATATGCTTAATTGTATGCTTGCATGAATGTGATTATGTGATTGTGATAAAATAAGCATAATGAAGCTTTTGAATCCAAAATCTTGAAGAAACCCTAATTCACCTTGTTATTGATGATGCCTTGGTATAAAAGAAGGCTTGATGAATTGATAGAATGATGTTAGTGGATCGGAGTGTCACGTTCCGACACATAGTATTAGGGGATCGGGTGTCACGAACCGACACGTAGAATTAGGGGATCGGAGTGTCACGT
>JABWTJ010001456.1:43028-55063 GCA_016801875.1 Solanum sitiens
ATTGATGATGCCTTGGTATAAAAGAAGGCTTGATGAACTAAAGTAATGAGATTGATGATGCCTTGGTATAAAAGAAGGCTTGATGAATTGATAGAATGATGTTAGTGGATCGGAGTGTCACGTTCCGACACATAGTATTAGGGGATATGGTGTCACGAACCGACACGTAGAATTAGGGGATCGGAGTGTCACGTACCGACACAAGAGGAAGAAAGATAAGGAATCTTGAGAGATGTTAATATACTCAATGTAATGAACCTAATTCCCAAATGAGTGTGGTATTGAGGCTTGAGTCCTCATGGATGAACTTGGTAGTACTTATTGATGATTATAGTACTTGTTGCTACATGTTGAGTATTGTAGTTGATTTATGATATGAACTGATATATACTGTTTTCTATTTTGAGTTGGCCGATGATACCTACTCAGTACTTGTGTTTTGTACTGACCCCCTACTTGTTGTTTCTTTCTTTGTTATTTGGGGAATGCAGCAAACGTACCGTCGTCTTCAACTCAACAGCATTTCTAGCCAGTCTTCACTACACCGGATATCAGGGTGAGCTAATGCTTCTAGCTTGGACTGGATCTTCTCTTCAAGTCTTGATTGAACTTCCGGCAGCCTTTTATTTTAGCTTCTTAGATATTTAGATTAGTAACTTGAGGATAGATGTTCTTGTGATGATGACTTCCAGATTTTGGGGATAATGAGTTTTAAGTCTTCCGCTTTGTATTTTGTTCAATATGTTGGGGTTTTAGATTGGTTGGTTCGCTCACATAGTAGGATAAGTGTGGGTGCCACTCGCGGCTCGATTTTGGGTCGTGACAATTCATTTTGTGTTTTGATCTTGAATGATGTACCTAGGTGTTGATCATTTAATTTTCCATATTATATTAGTGTTTTACTTTTATCTATTCCGTTGGGACTTAGACTTTGAAACTTATAAATATAGGGTCCGATGATCCAACCTAGAAAACTCATGGACAAACATCTTTTGGGGGTGCTTCAAGTGGATTAGTGAGTCTTCATATTACGAGGACCAAAATATTTTATAGACTTATGTCATTTCTAGTTTTCGGACTTTATATGTAATGTATGAGTTATGTCCTAATCACTTTCATATGATGTATTAGATGACTTTGAGACTTATGTTATACATTAGCTTTGACAACACTTTTGATGTATAAAATGTTTTCTCTAAAGTATTTATTTCTATTATTCTATATGTTATTTTAAGGTTATCTCTTGGTTCGTGACATAATAAAGAAATAAGTATAGAAACAAATAAACCATGTCCCCATATAATGAATACTAAGCAATTGTTTAGTTGTGAATAACTACTCAACACTTGAGATTGAGAAAGATCACGTGGATCTACATCACAAGAAAAATATAACGCACAATAAGTGTGTGATAAATCTAGGGATAGTAATGGGTATCTAGAAATAAAACTAAATATATAAATTTAAATCTATCATACGTTGTGAGTGAGATTAGAATGAATCTTTCAATGATAGCTAAAAATCAAATGAGGAACAATGTAGTGAACGATCATAAATAAATATTTCTCAAATAGAATTATAAATTCGAGACAATGCTTAACAGAATGATAATTGAAAGGATGTATCAGTGAAAATAATATTATATGACATCGTATCTATGAATACATCCACCACATCCATGAACATATATATTTGAACTTCAAAAGTATATATGAACTATAATTTGTTACTGTGAATATTTTTATTTGTGACATACACAATGTATGTTCATGAGGATGAAGAATAAAATAATTACTGAAGCACTAGAAAATTATGATCTATAACTTACAAAAATTTATTTTAACCTATATCAATTATTGACATTCAATATATATTAAGCTGTTTGGTAGGAAGAAAATATTCATACATCAGTACAAAAGAATATGAAAAGTTTATAAACTGATGAAAGTTGACATGCAATGGGACTTCTCATTTAGTCTTCTTCTTTAATTTATGTAACCTAAAAAGGTAAATAAGTTAAGGTTATAGATGACTTTATAAAATCTCACCCATTAATATATCTAACCTTAAAAAGTAAATAAGTTAAGGTTATGGAAAATTTCATAAACTAATTAGATAAGGATATAAATGATTTCGTAAGCTTTTATCGTTTCATTTATCTAATCTAAAACGGAAAATCAAATAATTATATGGATTATTATAATATCTCTGATCCTTTATATTATCTAACCATAAAAATTTTATCAGATAAAGATATGAATGAAGCAATGAACTCTTTTTCTTTCATTTATCCAATCTAAAAAGGCAAGCTAAATAAGGAAATGCATTATTTCATAAAATCTTTTTGATTTATTTATCTAATATAAAAAGTAAAATCAGCTAAGAATAAGGTTATTTCCTTTGTGGTAATCCTTTATAATATATTATATATATATTTTTCCCTTTTTGCCTTTGATTTACTCATAATTAGTATTCTTATTATGTAAATGCAGTGTAGAAAAATAACTAGCTTTCAATTGTTAAATATGTTACTATTTATGGTCTTGTGAACTAACATTCTGGACTAGCACCCCAAAAGTTATAAAAGCCAAAGAAATACACAAAGAAGTTCCAGTCTAACTTCCCTTTTTTATTTGATTAGTGAAATATTTTCTTGGTTAATACAAATATGAGTTCCAACAACAATAAAATTGTTGGGAAGCTTTGGAATAACTCATCAAATAATAATTCTATTTGTGAGAGAAATGATGACTACGTTGTTTGTACAAGAAGGTCTGACAATCAGGATGAAAAAAGTAGTATTGGAAAGATTCCATGGATTTCTGAGAATCCCATTTCAGGACATTTGGAAAACAAGAATAGTACTTGTGGTCATCAAACTATTAAAAGATTGGATTTGCTTAACAATGTTGGATCATCTAATGAAATGGATTTTTCTTATGATGAAAGCGATCATGATGGGTTTTTCAGTGATATTGAATCAGATGATCACCCCGATATAACAGGGATGAATTATGAGGAGCGAAAGATATGTTTTTGGTTCAAAAAATTCTTCGAATATTTTGAGAAATTAACTATTAATATAATTAATGATCCTAAGAGACAATTGCGTTGCCCTGCCTGCAAAGATGGTCCTAGTGCAATTAGGTAATTCGTCTTCATCAATAATCTATCAATATATGTTTTAACCTAAAATTTAGTATTTCTCTATGGTAATTACCACGGGCCCTCAAAATATAGAAAATTCATGTCCTTGAACCTTAGTTTGCTAAATTTCATACTCTTTAGTTATGGCATTCGTCATGATCAATTGAACATTCAGCTTTATATAGCACCAAGAAGACATAGGAATGAAGGCTCACCATCAATTAAGATATAGACATTTAGTAGAAATCTTTATGTCCCAAATCTATATGTCAACATGGGTAATAAAGGATGAATCCACGGTGTTGGCAGAACAAGTTAGTCCTTTTTCATCATATTAGTGGATTCATGTCAGCTAGTTGTGTGCACTTGGCAAGGTACAAAGCGCTCTTTCAATTGGGGTACAAGTTTGACTTCATTTAGCTTTGAGAAAGTATGATGTTATTAGTATTTTACCATAATCGAGTCTCATAATTTTTCATTGATATTGTAATCAATTGTTTTCATTATGTATTTATAAAATGAATGTCTATTTGAATGGTTGGCACATCATTTCATGTATTTATTCTCCTTTTTTAACCATTTAAGATTTATAATATCTGGTTTACTCAAACTGGGACACATATCTAACACTAGATAATTTTCAAAGTAATGACCATATACCTTCACATGCTTTATTATTTTATAATGTAGTTTCTGTAACTAAAAAAAAAGTTCGCGATTAGTACTATTTCCAATTAGGTCACAATCGTGTTGGTATGTCCTTATCTTTTGAGAGAAACCCCTTATTTCATTTATTCAGTCTTCTTGGTTTCAAACAATTACAGTTAGTCATAGACCTTTCCCTACAACTCATTTTCATAGAGGCTTTCGGATATATTTTGTGGCTTATGTTTTTTGGTTATTTTTATAGTTATCTATTTGGTATTTTGAATTTAATATGTCTTCTATATTCAGCTTCTGCATCAATTACTTTTAGTCGTTATTTATAGAATCCTTAGTTTCATGTTAGAAAGTGGCTTTGTTTATGTTCACTTGTGGTGCCCATTTATAATGAATAATTATGCTTTAAGAAGAAATTATTATGTCCTTTAAGGGTGAAACATTGTCGCAGCCTTAGTTGCTTTAGTTAACCCTAATTCGTTTTAGCGGATCTTTAGTCGCTTCAGAGGCCTTGGTAAAAGACAAGGGCTGGTTCCTTAAGCGACCCCCGCCCCTCCAATGTTGTTCTCTTAAATAGCCCCCTTGGTCTCTTAGCCAACATCACATAATTAGGCTTTAATGACCAACTATTATGTCCTTTATGGGTGGAACATTATCGCTTTGTTAATGGTAAGCTATGATTTTCTATGACGCCCCAAAAAGGCCGCTAAACTTATTTTTATATCGATCGAGTTTGTATCCATTTATTAGGAAATAGTTATGAAAAGTCATTTTTTGTAAGGGGCTTTTGGGTCGTTTCCTTATTTAATTTAAATCAAAACAATATAATTATATATTCTATACTAATCCCTATATAATGTTTTATGCACCAAATTATCCACTTTGATTCTCGTAAATTCCCCAAACTTTACCAAATCCATCCTCCCACAATTACCTCAACCTAAGGAAGAAGAAAAGTGCTACAATTCCATTTTAGTCTTCAATTCTCCATTGTTCTTGGGTATAGTGGAACAAGGTACATGGTTATTCACCCATGGATTCCTTTCCTCCATTGGGTCCCCAAGTTTTACGATTCCTTCTTTCAATTTCAATTTATTCAAGTTAGGATTTTCAATTCAATCTTTATCGGTTTCATTCAATTTTGATTGGTCATTGTTAATTAATTCTTCTAATGCATGATTCAATGTTAATACATGATGTTTAGTAGAATTTATGTTGACCGATGCCTATTCAACTTTTAACCTATGATAAACTCATGAACTTTCGAATTATGAATTTATAAAGATATGCATGTTTTTATGAAGTTATTGTAAATGATCATGAAAAGGTTTTGATACAATGAATAAATGTTATAGTGAAAGGTTTTCTCAAATATTATTTTGATCATGATTGTCAAAGGTATTTCTCAAATATTAGTTCACATTAGGGAAATGTTTTCTGATCTATGTTGAATTATTTTGAAAGATTCATTCTATGTTTTGATCGTGAATGATGTGCCTAGGTGTTGATCATTTCATTTTTCATGTTATATTAGTATTTGACTTTTATCTATTCCATTTTAGAGTGATAAAATAATAAATTACCATAAATGTTCGGGAAGATTCCACCCTAAAAGGATTTTAAAGAATAAAATTCTTAACTCAAAAATTAAAAATGTTACATAGACAAAGAAGATAAAATAGTAAATTTGTAATCTATCTGTAATGAATATATTATACCTAATTCTATCACAGTGATTGAGGCTTGATTCAATAAAATCCTTACCTATTATTATATGGTGCACAAGTCAATATAAATACTCGTAATTGAAATGGTTATAGATAATTGATCACTTCCCTCTTATGGAATTAGACTTAACACTTATGACGTATTGTTAAATAGTGTAGGATTTGATGCATTATCACTTCAATATATTTCGTCAGAAATATTATTGAGTTCTTTTTACAATCATTTTGTAATAGATCTTTCCGTCAACTCTATTTGTGATCTCATAACAATATACATCTATAAACTTCATCCTAAAATAATTTAAGCTTTATCGCCAAAATTCAAGGTGACACATCTCTAAATTTTTTCATGAACTATTCATTCTAAAAGATATGAATATAAATTTAATTTGGTATACTAATTAATTAACTTATAATTAATCACATTTTTACCATAAAAGCCCAGCTCTATGTGATCTCCTAACAACGTACACTGATAACTTTATCCTAAAATATATTTAATAATAATTACCAAAATACAAGTTGACATATCTATAAAAATTTCAAAAGTCATTCTTATTCTAAAATATATCAGTAATTATGAAATTGATATGTCAATTAATAATTCCACAAACAGATTTTACTATAAAAGCCGAATGCAATTTCTTTTCACAGCCACCATCAAGAAAAATTTATATTTTTACATAGTATATTCCAAGTCAAGCAAGGTTTCTACTTACTAGCTTTATATTTACAAGATTTTTAATGTTTGACTTTATGCATTCACTATTATAAACTAATTATTATTTTTATTTTATTTTTTGTGTAGATAAAATGAATAATTTCATCAACAATGAAGAGTTCAACAAGAAGAAAGTGATCCTCATAATGGGGTCCACGGGAACGGTAAAATCCCGTCTCTCTGTTGACATTGCCACCCATTTTCGAGGAGAAATAATCAACTCAGATAAAATGTAAGTTTACAAGGGACTCAAAATTGTTACAAACAAGATCACACACACTGAGAAACAAGGCGTACGACACTATTTGTTAGGTATATATATTTATTTCAAAGAATACTTATATCAAATGACTACCTAGATAATTTTATGGTAGTAATTATAGATTCTAGTGATATATTTACTTTAGAACTAAAAATTTATTTCTTTCAGTTCTGATAAAGTTAATTTGATCACATTTTCTTAGGTGAAATTGAGCCAGATTCAGACTTCACAGCTGAAGATTTTTGTTTGCAAGCTGTTGTCTACATAGTTAAAATACTGAAGACTCAACGTGTTCCAATTATTTGGAGGGTCAAATTCATATATTGAAAAGCTTGTGGAAGATCCTGTGTTCATGTTCAAATATAAGTAAGATAGTTGCTTTATTTGGATTGATGTTGAGAAATAAGTCTTGAACCGTAGAGTTGACATAAGGGTTGATCAAATGGTCAACGCAAGTAATTTTTGTAATTATTTTATGTATCAATCAAGATTTAATATCATTCAGCTAGCTAAAATCTTTTCTTATATAATTTTCTTAATAATACATTTGGTTATCAAATCTATGTTCTACTAAATTTGTGTTACATACAGGGCTAGTGGATGAGGTGCGACAGATTTCCATTCCAGATGCAGATTACACCAAAGGAATCAGACGGTCCATTGGTGTCTCTGAAATGGACAGATATTTAAAGGAAGAAACGAATATAGACGGAGATGATGAATCAAGGAGATGATTCTTCAAGCTTCAGTTTCAAGTATCAATCGTAATACTCGTACGTTAATTTGTAACCAACTTGACAAGATTCAACGATTAATAAACGAGAAAATGTGGTCAGTGCATCATATTATTGCTACGGACGTTTTCAAAGAAGAGAGAAATGAAGATCCTGGCAAAGCATGGAGGATTACTGTTTTGCAACCATGCCTAGATATTGTGAAAAGATTTCTCAAAAATGCATATTATTATTGAGTGTACATAAACAGTCGTTATCTCCATCTTTTGTTTTGGTCACTTTAATATTTGACCTATTTTGTACAGTATGTATCGCATTACAAATATACATATGATATGACCCTTCTTTCTATATATGTTACTCTTATCTTTAAAAAAATTCTTATTTATAAATGAAATATTTATTTTAAGTTCTGATCCAAGCCCAAGGCCCAAGTCCAAGTCCAAGTCTTCTATATTTAATATATATTAATATGAATACGTACCTACACAATTACATGAGATCACTCATGTTATCAAGCTAATAGAGTGATAAAATAATAAATTACCATAAATGTTCGGGAAGATTCCACCCTAAAAGGATTTTAAAGAATAGAATTCTTAACTCAAAAATTAAAAATGTTACATAGACAAAGAAGATAAAACAGTAAATTTATAATCTATCGGTAATGAATATATTATACCTAATTCTATCATGGTGATTGAAGCTTGATTCAATAAAATCCTTATCTATTATTATATGGTGCACAAGTCAATATAAATACTCGTAATTGAAATAGTTATAGATAATTGTTCACTTCCCTCTTATGGAATTAGACTTAACACTTATGACGTGTTGCTAAATAGTGTAAGATTTGATGCATTATCACTTTAATATATTCCGTCAGAAATATTATTGAGTTCTTTTTACAATCCTTTTGTAATTGATCTTTCCGTCAAGTCTATTTGTGATCTCATAACAATATACATCTAGAAACTTCATCTTAAAATAATTTAAGCTTTATCGCCAAAATTCAAAGTGACACAACTCTAAATTTTTTCCTAAACTATTCTTATTCTAAAAGATATGAATATATATTTAATTTGGTATACTAATTAATAAACTTATATTTAATCACACTTTTACCATAAAAGCCCAGATCTATGTGATCTCCTAACAACGTACACTAATAACTTTATCCTAAAATATATTTAATAATAATTACCAAAATACAAGTTGACATATCTATAAACTTTCAAAAGTCATTCTTATCCTAAAATATATCAATAATTATGAAATTGGTATGTTAATTAATAATTCCACAAACAGATTTTACTATAAAAGCCGAATGCAATTTCTTTTCACATCCTCCATCAAGAAAAATTTATATTTTTACTTAGTATATTCCAAGTCAAGCAAGGTTTCTACTTACTAGCTTTATATTTACAAGATATTTAATGTCTGACTTTATGCATTCACTATTATAAGCTATTTATTATTTTTATTTTATTTTTTGGTAGATAAAATGAATACTTTCATCACAATGAACAGTTCAACAAGAAGAAAGTGATCCTCATAATGGGGGCCACAGGAACGGGAAAATCACGTCTCTCTATTGACCTTGCCACCCATTTTCGAGGAGAAATAATCAACTCGGATAAAATGCAAGTTTACAAGGGACTCGAAATTGTTACAAACAAGATCACACACACTGAGAAACAAGGTGTATGACACTATTTGTTAGGTATATATATTTATTTCAAAGAATACTTATATCAAACGACTACCTAGATAATTTTATAGTAGTAATTATAGATTCTAGTGAAAAATATACTTTACTATTTAAAATTATTTCTTTCAATTCTGATAAAGTTAATTTGATTACATTTTCTTAGGTGAAATTGAACCAGATTCAGACTTCACAGAAGAAGATTTTTGTTTGCAAGCTGTTGTCTACATAGATAAAATACTGAAGACTCGACGTGTTCCAATTATTTAGAGGGTCAAATTCGTATATTGAAAAACTTGTAGAAAACCCTGTGTTCATGTTCAAATATAAGTATGATTGTTGCTTTATTTGGATTGATGTTGAGCAATTAGTCTTGAACCGTAGAGTTGACATGAGGGTTGATCAAATGGTCAACGCAGGTAATTTTTGTAATTATTTTATGTATCAATCAATATTTAATATCATTCGTCTAGCTAAATACTTTTATTATATAATTTTCTTAATCATACATTTGGTTATCAAATCTATGTTCTACTAAATTTGTGTTGCATGCAGGGCTAGTGGATGAGGTGCGACAGATTTTTATTCCACATGCAAATTACACCAAAGGAATTCGACTGTCCATTGGTGTCTCTGAAATGGACAGATATTTAAGGGAAGAAACGAATATAGACGGAGACGATGAATCAAAGGAGATGATTATTCAAGCTTCAATTTCAAGTATCAAGCGTAATACTCGTACGTTAATTTTTAACAAACTTGACTAGATTCAACGATTAATAAACGAGAAAATGTGGTTAGTGCATCATATTATTGCTACGGACGTTTTCAAAGAACATAAAAAAGAAGTGCTGACGAAGGATGGACGAATACTGTTTTGCAACCACGCCTAGATATTGTGAAAAGACTTTTCAAAAATGAATATTATTACTGAGTGTACATAAACAGTCGTTATCTCCATCTTCTGTTTTGGTCACTTTAATTTTTGACTTATTTTGTACAGTATGTATCGCATTACAAATATACATATGATATGACCCTTCTTTCTATATATGTTACTCTTATCTGTATAATTTATTTTATTTATAGATGAAATATTTATTTTAAGTTCCGATCCAAGTCCAAGTCCAAGTCTTCATATTTAATATATATTAATATGAATACGTACGTACACAATTACATGAGAACAATCATATTGTCAAGCTAATAGAGTGATAAAATAATAAATTACCATAAATGTTCGGGAAGATTCCACCCTAAAAGGATTTTAAGGAATAGAATTCTTAACTCAAAAATTAAAAATGTTACATAGACAAAGAAGATAAAATAGTAAATTTGGTAATCTATCGGTAATGAATATATTATACCTAATTCTATCACGGTGATTGAAGCTTGATTCAATAAAATTCTTATCTATTATTATGTGGCTCACAAGTCAATATAAATACTCGTAATTGCAATAGTTATAGATAATTGTTCACTTTACTCTTATGGAATTAGACTTAACACTTATGACGTGTTGTTAAATAGTGTAAGATTTGACGCATTATCACTTCAATATATTCAGTCAGAAATATTATTGAGTTATTTTTACAATCCTTTTGTAATAGATCGTTCCGTCAACTCTATTTGTGATCTCATAACAATATACATCTAGAAACTTCATCCTAAAATAATTTAAGCTTTATCAACAAATTCAAGGTGACACATATCTAAATTTTTTCATGAACTATTCTTATTCTAAAAGATATGAATATATATTTAATTTGGTATACTAATTAATAAACTTATAATTAATCACATTTTTACCATAAAAGCACAGCTCTATGTGATCTCCTAACAACGTACACTAAAAACTTTATCCTAAAATATATTTAATAATAATTACCAAAATACAAGCTGACATATCTATAAACTTTTCAAAAGTCATTCTTATCTTAAAATATATCAGTAATTATGAAATTGGTATGTTAATTAATAAGTCCACAAACAGATTTTACTATAATAGTCGAATGCAATTTCATTTCAAATCCACCATCAAGAAAAAATTATATTTTTACATAGTATATTCCAAGTCAAACAAGGTTTCTACTTACTAGCTTTATTTTTACGAGATTTTTATTGTCTGACTTTATGCATTCACTATTATAAACTAATTTTATTTTTATTTTATTTTTTGTGTAGATAAAACGAATACTTTCATCAACAATGAAGAGTTCAACAAGAAGAAAGTGATCCTCATAATGGGGGCCACAGGAACGGGAAAATCCCGTCTCTCTGTTGACCTTGCCACCCATTTTCGAGGAGAAATAATCAACTCAGATAAAATGTAAGTTTACAAGGGACTCGAAATTGTTACAAACAAGATCACACACACTGAGAAACAAGGCGTACGACACTATTTGTTAGGTATATATATATATATATTTCAAAGAATACTTATATCAAATGACTACCTAGATAATTTTATAGTAGTAATTAAAGATTCTAGTGAAAAATATACTTTACTATTAAAAAATTATTTCTTTCAATTCTGATAAAGTTAATTTGATCACATTTTCTTAGGTGAAATAGAGCCAGATTCAGACTTCACAGCTGAAGATTTTTGTTTGCAAGCTGTTGTCTACAAAAATAGAGTACTGAAGACTCAATGTGTTCCAATTATTGTTGGAGGGTCAAATTCGTATATTGAAAAACTTGATGAAGACCTTGTGTTCATGTTCAAATATAAGTATGATAGTTGATTTATATGGATTCATGTTGAGCAATCAGTCTTGAACCGTAGAGTTGACATGAGGATTGATCAAATGGTCAAAGCAGGTAATTTTTGTAATTATTTTATGTATCAATCAAGATTTAATATCATGCAGCTAGCTAAAAACTTTTCATATATAATTTTCTTAATAATACAATTGGTTATCAAATCTATGTTCTACTAAATTTGTGTTGCATGCAGGGCTAGTGGATGAGGTGCGACAGATTTTCATTCCAGATGCAGATTACACCAAAGGAATCCGACGGTCCATTGGTGTCCCTGAAATAGACAAATATTTAAGGAAAGAAACGAATATAGACG